>PVJI01005188.1:0-99306 GCA_004026765.1 Micronycteris hirsuta | reverse complement strand
TTGAGGCCAAACCTTAGATTCCTTGGGTTCTTTCATGAACCCAAAGAACTCCACCTCGGTCTTGCTCCCATCCTCACCATTTCCGTCCAGGGCTGTGTACATGGTCTGGTGCAAATAATGCCCCCTTTTTACTGCAAACGCAGAAGCATGTAATTCTGTAACGTAACAATACCACACTCAAGCACACCACATCACATTTTAGGTGACATGTTCAAATTAAAACTATAAATTGTTACACCCACATTATCACCCTGCCCACCACCCTCCAGCAGGCCTTACTTCTGCCGGACCCTGTATTTATAAGCCCAGTCTTACCACCTCTCTTTCCTGCTTACAGACGATCAGTGGCTCATTTCTAAAGAAGCAGCGCCCAACCCACCTCAGGCCTTCTTTCTCACAAGCCAGCTAGACAAGCCCCAGGTTCCTTCCGAACTGAGATACAGCCCCTAACCCTGCTCTGTGCAGTCTCCAAGGCTTCCTTCGCTCAGGCTCCCCCCCAGCCCCCCACTACCTAAGTCTCAGCCTGTTTGAAGCTTTCGCCACTCTGACAGCTGTACTGTGACACTCACATTCGGTCCTGTTTTACAGTCAACCACAGAAACTTTTCCAGAATATGAGAGCAGGAATCCCCCTTGCACCTGCCACAAAGCCCGGCCCCAAGTAACGTCTGAGAAAAACATGAGACTGAATTAAGAGCAAATCTCTCTTTTACGCCTTAGTACAAATTGCGTCCTTTATCCTGTTTCCTCTCCTACATAAATGTCCTTAAATATTTGAAGACAATTACGTTGGCTTTGTCCCTTATCTGTACAAAATCCCGAAGATACTGGCTCACTTGGTAGTCTAATTCAATCTAAACAAAATTCAAGACAAACACAGTAGTCAAAAAAGTCCTCAAGGATTCTATGTCCCAGCCATCCTCTGACCCACTCTACGACGTGTGATGAATACGCCTCTCTTCATATCCCTTCTCCCACTACCCCTTCGCTCAGATCAGGGGGAAGCAGAGAACAGCACCCTCTCTTGGTCATTTTATATGAACAAAAAGGCCGACAAAGCACGTGGAGCTCTGAGACAGGAGGGGAGTAAGGCAGAGTCATGGGCAGATGCCCAGAGGACCGCTAGCACTCAGTTCCCTCTCTGCCATAAAACCCGTGACCTGGGGCGGAAACCCAGCTTCTTCGGGCCTATTTGTCTTCTTTTGCACATTGTGGAGCTAACAGCCAAGGAATTCAGGCCTCTGAAACAACAACAAATAAAAAAGGAAGCCTTCTGGACTATACGTAATATGCCAGGCATTTCATAAACATTATGTTCGTTTTGCAAATACTAAGGCTGAAAATAAGAAGACCACAGATCATTTATTTCTCTTTAAATGCTCTTAATTAAATTATTTATGAGCCTTCGAGTTTTTAAATCTCCCAGCCCCGCCTCCCACTGCCCCCTGCAATGCAAATCCTTCTTGGCCTATTAATTTCCATTGGTCTTAGACACCGACATCCTGCCACTGTGGAAGGAGGCGCGATGTCGCTTACAACCTGCCCATCACACTCGGTTCCCCTCAGAGATCAATCACATGCAGATTATATTCTTTGGAATGATTCTTATTAGGTGTTCCCTGAACATCTGGGCCAACGTTTATGCTCTTTCCCAAAGAATTGGGGTTACCACCCATAGAAATAATCATTTTACCCTTTAAAGGGATTCTTCTAACCATAGCCTCATGTCTTGAAATCAGTTTGTTCAGAAACAACTTTACAAATGTATCTCCAAAGGCAGCTCTTCCTGGCAGGAACCGGCCTGGGTGTGTGAAGCCTGGGTCTGGACTAAATTAACAATGTGTTAAACACAAAGAATGAGTACTGATTTCTATAACAAAATAAGTATTTGGGGTTTTAGAAGAGTTCATCCTAATAACATCAATCATCCTCCACTTGGATAGAAACAGCTGCACCTGACACAGGCTATGTCTCAAGTTTATGTTTCAGGTCCATGAGCTGTCGGACATTTCAAAGTTTACATACCTTATGTACAATCAGGACCTCGAATCGAATGATGTTGGTAAGAAATTTGATAGGAAACTTAAATAACATGCAGACTATGCCAGGTGTTCACATTCAGGACAACTGCATTAGACAGAACTGACGGCATTCAGTCATGTCTTGGTTATCATAAACCTTGTGGAAATATCAATACATTGTTGACACTTACCACCTATTTGCAAAATACAATTTGTATACAGTTAAGGGGAGACTGTTCTTTCCTCGTCTGCAATTTCTAGAATGGTTCTAATGCAACACGGCCTAGGAAATGACCAGCATCTAACTGAACTCACAATCCTCCCGCCAAATTGCAATCAAAGGCAGGTAACACCTGTCTTTAACATCTGGACGAAAAACGTGAAAATACTCTCCTGTATGATGAACCTTCGGAAAACAAACTACTGACTGGAAATCCAAAGAGCTTCGTTGGAAAAGAGGATGTCAGAGAGGGAGCAACCTCGTCAATGTAAATACAGGGGCAGGTGCCACTGGAGCCCAGAAATGCGCCACCTGGCGGCTAGTGTTTGCTGTCCAATAGCAAGATGCTCCCTCGACCTGATGGCCTATTCGCTTGTCAAATCAGAGCACTAATCAGGACTAAGGTGGTAGATTGAACCTACATACTTAATTTTATTTCTTCCTACAGGTCTACTAAAATGAGAATAAAGAAAAAAGACAAGGAGAGCATGAGAGGGGACGAGAACAAACACAGCGACCTGGCAAGCTGATGGTTGCGTGAACTTGCTGTGCTGACCTGACAAGCTGAGACCCAACCCATTTTACATCACGTGGTCCTCACCGGCACAGACCCCGACTGTGCAGGGAAGTGCAGGGAAGGGCTGAAATAAGGATTAGTGAGAAAGACGTTTTCAGAGGCTAGTTCCCAGAGTTCCGCCAGGGTGTAGGTAGAAACCCTTTGCTTCCTCGCACAACCAAAAGGAGGACAACAAACAATCTAAAATCAATAAACCAGAAGCACCATAAAATCAAACTGCATGGAGCTCCAACAACCAAGGAATTAAAGAAACAGTCAAACAGAAAAACCAGACCGGTAAGAACCTGAGGCGAGGTGGCAGATCATGCAGGCGGGGATGGCTGAACGGGACACTGAGACTCAGAGCTGACTGTGGACTACGGCAGTTGCTGCAGTGGGAGAAGCTCCCAGTCTCACATGAGAGTCTGTTGAAAAGTGCGCTAGAGCTGAGCAGCAGAGCTGCACTGTCCCCTCTCTGGCCCCGCCCCCACAGGCAACACTGCAGCAGCAGGGAGGGTTGCCTTGCCCTGGTGAATACCGAAGGCCCCTCCCTCTTACAACTTAACAGGTGCGCCAAGACAAAGAAATATGGCCCAGATGAAAGCACAGAGCAAAACCTCAGAAAGAAAACTAAGTGATGAGATCGCCAACCTATCTGATGGAGAATTTAAAGCTCTGGTAATCAAAATGCTCACAGATCTGATTGAGCATGGTTGAAAAATGAAAAAACAAATGGAAGAAACCCAAAGTGAAATAAAGCAAAATATTCAGGGAACCAACAGTGACAGGAAGGAAACCAGGACTCAAAGCAACGATTTGGAACAAAAGGAAAAAATAAACATCCAACCGGAACAGAATGAAGAAACGAGAATTTAAAAAAGTGAAGAGAGTTTTACAAACCTCTGGGACAACCTGAAACATTCCAATACCTGAATTACAGGAGTGCCAGAAGGAGAAGAACAATAGCAAGAAATCAAAAACTTATTATGAACAAATAATGAAGGAAAACTTCCCCAGTCTGGTAAAGGAAATAGACTTTCAAAAAGTCCAGGAAGCCCAGAGAGTCCCAAAGAAGTTGGACCCAAAGAAGAACACACCAAGGCACATCATCAAGTTACCTGAGATTAAAGATAAGAAGAGAACCCTAAAAGAAGCAAGAGGAAAGGAGAGATTTACCTACAAAGGAATTCCCATAAGGCTATCAGCTGATTTCTCAAAAGAAACCTTGCAGGCAAGAAGGGGCTCGAAAGAAGTATCTGAAGTCATGAAAGGCAAGGACTTACATCCAAGATTACTCTACCCAGCAAAGCTATCATTTAGAATGGAAGGGCCGATAGAGTGCTTCCCAGATAAGGTCAAGTTAAAGGAGTTCATCATAACCAAGCCTTATTATATGAAATGTTAAAGGGATTTATCTAAGAAAAAGCTAAAAAATATGAACAGTAAAATGACAACAAACTCACAACTATCAACAAATGAACCTAAAAGAAAAGAAAACAATGAAAAGAAATACTGAGCAAACAGCTAGAACAGGGACAGAATCAGAGAAATGGACATCACACAGAGGGATTTCAGTGGGGAGGGGGAAGGGAGGAATAGAGGGGAAAAGGTACAGGGAAGAAGCAGCATAATTAGTAGGCATAAAATAGACGGGGAGATAAAAATGGTATAGGAAATAGAGGACTCAAAGAACTTATATGTACAACCCATGGGCATGAACTAAGAGGGGGGATGCTGAAGGCTTGGGGGACAGGGCAGAGGGAGGATAAAGGGGGAAAATTGGGAAAACTATAATAGCATAATCAATAAAAAAACACTTTAAAAATTTTTTAAAAAGAGGCTAGTTCCCCAGTTTCATTCCCCAACCCCACACGACAGAGTAACCACATTTATTCTAAGTGGGCCGATATTTGGAGACTTAATCTCTAGAGAGGAAAGAACTCAAAACAGGGATTAAATAAATACACGCATAATGCACACGGAGACCACCAACACAGCTCCGGCCGCTGGACTCTTACCCTCTGGGCCAGCCACTGTAAGACTCTTCTCTTGGGAAATCTGAACAGCCCCAAAGAAAAGGACTGAAGACATTGACAGCTGGGGTTCCCCAACACAGAGCCCACCCAGGTCTCCCAACATTGACGTTCAAACATGGCAGCCTTCATGTTTCCAGGACTTCCTAGCAGCTTTTTAGTCTTACTCACAAACAGATAACTCAGGATCGCCAGGGACCTGAGAAGTCTCTAACATGGAAGACAGAGATCAAAGCAAACAATCAGCTAAAACCAACTTGAAAAAAACAGAAACACCACCAGGAGAATTAAACTAGAAACAGTAAAGTTGAGATAAAACTTCCTAGAAAGAAGAGCAAAAGACAGAGATGGAAGATTGGGGGGGACAGGAAACAGAAGTTCAGAAGGTATGACACCTGAATACTGGGATTTTTAGAAAGGGAGAAGACAGAAAAAAATAATTGCAAGAAATTCACCACTGAAACAAGTCACGAAAATTTCCCAGAACTTAAGGACACGAGTTGCCAGATGTTAAAAGCCTGCTGCGTGTCCAGCACAATGAATCAAATAGACCCACACCAAAGAACATCATTGTGGAATTTCAGAGCACAAGACAATTTTGACAAGCTTTAGAGAGGGAGGAAAAAAAAAGGTTACACATAAAGGTTCAGAGTGGTTTTTTTTTTTAACAGCCATACTGGAAAAAGACAACAGAGTAATGCCTTCAAAATTCTAAAGAAAAAAAAAATCTACAATTGAGATTCCAGTATCCACCAAACTGTCAAGTGAGACAGAGTATTTTCAGATGTGCCAATTACTAAAATATGTATCACCCACACACTTTTCTCCAGTTGCTGGAGGATGTCACTCCAACAGAATTAAAGAATACATTAAAAAAAAAAAAGAGACTAGGATATGGCACATAGGAATATGACGGGGGCGGGGAAGACACAAGAAAGGAAGGCGATAAAAGAAATACTAGGAACGACAGGTGTGCACCAGATCCGAGTATCGTGACCCAAGAGACAGACATTGAAGGCTGTGGGTACCAAGACCCTCACTGCTGTTATAGCAGATCTACAGACTGTCCAGTTGGTCTGATTTTGACCAGACCTAATGAAATGGATCTGTCCTCCTCTCCACGCCCTGGTGAACTGACCAGCTGACACATTTTAAACCAACCCAGACCCCCGGAGAACCGGCGGGAAGCTTGGTGAGAAATCGCACCCTCTCTCTGCCACCCTCCCGGGCCAGACTCACGAGGCTGCCCGGTCGGATGCCGCAGCTGTGCTGGACACCGTTGGCAGGATTCACCCATGAACTTGAACATCGTCTCCCCCAAAACTGCTATAAATTATCAGAGAGGGTAACGCCAAACTACGACCCAGACAATCTGTTTATCTTCTCCTAAAAGACTTGACCGAATAGTGACAACACTGCCCTTTTCTTACACGGCTGGGTTTTGGTTTACTGCTCAGCTTTCTAAAACTTAACGTATTATTCAGGGATATACATGACAAAACTATAGAAAAGAAAGGTTAACACAGAAACCAAGATAATGGTTATCTGGGGACGGCGAGAAAGAAAAATATATTAGGGAAGAGCAGGTAAGGGGTCTTTCTTTAGATGTGGCAGGTTCGATTTTTATTTACTGTTTAATTTTTTTTAATCCTCACCTGAGGACATGCGTATTGATTATAGAGGGGAGGGGAGGGAAAGAGAGAGAGCAAGAGAAACATTGATGCGAGAGAGAAACATTGACTCTCATACACTCCCCTACTATAACCCAGAACCCAGGCATGTGCCCTGACTGGGAATTGCACCCACAACTTTCCGTTTATGGGACAACGCTCCAACCAACTGAGCCACACCAGCCAGGGCAGCTGGCTTGATTTTTAACTTGGATGGTAAACACACCAGTTTTTACTGTTTTATTATCCTTTAAAATAATCTTCATGTATGATTCATTAAACATACAATCACAGCGTAGCCTTGCAAGATAGAATTTCCCTCCTTTTACATACAAAGCCATGCTTTTTATTGATACACTCATATTTCAGGGTGTCCGACCACCCCCCCGCCCCCAAAGCCTTGACTACAATTCGCTGCTTCCTGGTTGTCATGTACGTGTTGACCCAACCGACCCAACCCTCGGCAATGGGAATATTCGGGAGACTGAAGCCAAGCTCACAGGACAAACAGAACCTGAAGTTGGTAGTCCTGCCTTCTCCGTCACAGTAACGTTCTGGTAAATTAGAAAAGGAAAAAAACAATTCACTATTTACCCAGTCGATATCTATTTGTGGTGATGTTTAAGACTATCCTGCTTATGTTTTTCAAAAACTGTGTTGAAACTGTGTATTGTTTTTTGAGGGGCTGGTGGGAGCGGTGGGGACAGGAGGTTGGTGGCAAACCGAAGTACAACATAAAGGTCAGAAAAAAAGTCAACCCTAAAGCACAGATTTAGAAGATCTACTTCATCCATCCTGCAAAGAGACCCTTCATGGATGTGGCTGACAATGGGCAAACTCCAGCTTTGGACTTCTGAATGGACTCCAAGTCAGGACACACAGACCACACAGAACCCCAGGGACCTGGTGGGGACATTTCGTGTGTGTCCTCGACCCTCTTCTGGTGAGCGGTGCGACCACCTCCCCAGAATGGCTGGCCAGGAAGAACTTAGTGGTGGGTCGTGACATCGGTGTTTCCAGATCTCAGGCCCATCATGGCACCTCCATGCACACCGGCTGCGCCCGCCAGGTCTCCCCAGGATGGCCTGCATCTCAGCACATCTACTGCCCATCCGCCCCTTCCCGGCCTGGGGCTTCTCAGGGGGGAAGGTCCGGTCTGCTTCTAGAATAGCACAAGGAGGTATGGTCCACAGAAAGCCACTGGAAAGGACTGAGCCAAGCTTCAAAATGGCAGCGACTGACAATAAAGTGCTATTTCTTCCTAATTTCTTCTTCTGTACCATCCTACCTGTTGCTGACAATGTACAATCAATGGAAATACCTGATGGCCGCCATCATGAAACGGTTCAGACTCACGTGCAACAAACTGGAAAAACAAAAAACCAGAACAGCCCAAGGGTCATCATCAAGTTTTGTTTTATTTAAGATTTTAGTTTTAATTCTGAAGAAAGAGGTACATTTTCTTGTTTTTAGTTTTAGCGTCAGGTTATAACCAGGCTTCTGTTTTCTTTTCTCCTGTCTTTTCAATACTGCACAAGTGTCCGGAAACTACAGGGTTAAGTAAAAGCTGCAGGCAGGGAGGTCAGAGAATTGCTCCTGATGGTGATCCTGGCCCCCGAGCAGTGCTATCTCAGAGTGCCCTCGTCAGGTGAGTTGAAGGTCAAAGAAAAAAAGATTCTGACAGATGAGAAAGACTGAAGAAATCACTTATATTTCAGCTCTTCCATTATGCATAGGTATGAAATCTGTGAATACTTTTTTTCTTGAAAACATTTTGAGCTGACTTTCCATCTAAAGCCAAAAACTTTTTTCTCCTTAAAAAAAAAAAGTCACTTCTCCACTCCTTGTAAATAAATTCAGCAATGGGCCAGTTACTACTACAGACCAACGTGTCTTTCCATCAACTTCCAATAAATTCTTTTGCTCAACGACATAATCAAGTGCTCTCCGTCAACTTGCCAAAAGAATTAAAACTTAAATTTAATTTATAAAAGCATTTTCCCTGCAATAGTGGTAAGCTGGATACGAGATGGGAGCCCGGGGCCACCGCTGTCCCTCATCATGAGCAATCTCACGTCAGTTAACCTGGTTTTCAAACTTCTGCAGTTGATAATGCGTTTACTTGACCTTTCCTATAGATTAATCGTCATTTTCTGCTAAGCAGATTATGTCATTATTATGCGCGACAGACAAACAGTAATTTTCTAAGTACCGAGACTGCCCTTTGATTTTTTTTTTCCTTCCTTAAAAAGGCATTTTTAGGAAACATTCAACAGCGTCACACAAATGCTGATCGACAGAAACTCTTTCAATTAGAAAAAAACAAAAAAGAAAAGATGGTCATGACCCTGTGATCGCATTGCATCTGGGGACAGGGAGGAAAAAAAAAAAAAAAAAAAATGGACCGGGAACTGGATTCTTCAGAACTTAAGAGATGAGAAGGGAGCGGTGGGCGGGCGGGAGGGAGAAAACGGGGAGGGACAACTCCTGCGTGTTCTAATGGCGGCTCCTCTTTCCCTAGTGGCGGTCCAGTGTTGAGCTCTGTAGTAAATCTGTGGGGGTTTTGCTGGGGGGTCTGAAGGCCGTCTGGAAGCCTGGGGGCGGGGAGTGGAAGCTGGAGGGGTTTGAAGGCGGAGGGTAGGGGTTCCAACTGGCTCTGTGCAGAGGGATCTGTGTGCTGAAGGGGGCGCTGTGGGGGGCTTGCGAGGGGGCGGCGCTGGGGCCGTCCACCTCTGTGAGGGCCTGAAGGGATTTGAGCCAGTGTGGAGGATTGTCATCTTGAAGAGAGTCTAAACTGTTTCCTGAAGAGGCGGGAACACCTGGGGAGAGACAAGAAGACAAGAGGGGACATGGTGAGTCTGCGCAGGAAGGATAAGATATCCGCCAAACACGCGCACGCAACACACGCACAAAGTTAAGGTGATTCGTTGTCCCAAAAAGAAACAGAAGAAATGGCAATGTTGAACTCCTTCCACGTAAGACCTTCTGAACCTTACGCAGCTTTGATCCCTCGCCCACGACGACCGCGATGTCCCCTACACACCGTCCCCCACTGTCACCGAGGCAGAGCGGCGGCAGCGAGTCCCCAGAATTGCACGACCTTATTTCCCCATCGTGCGTCTCCTCTGATCGGAACCCCTTACCCAGACAGCCTTATAATAGAGAGCTTTATTTTTAAAAGTGGAGTATGTTCCTTTAAGAGGATGAGTCAGACCCTTACTGTACTCGGAGACCTAGAACAGACGCGCTCGCTGCGGACGCGAGCACCTGCGCGCACCAAAGGAAGCGACCGAGGCACCCAGCGCCCGGCGACGCCACCAGGCCGACAGAGTGAAGCGAGACCGCGCCCCGCGAGGGAAACCAGCCCCCCACGCCTGCCGCGTTGCGCGCAGAAGCTGAGGGTGGCGAAGAGCCTGCCGCTTTAGTTTAATCTGTGCCATACACCACACCGATGGCAGCCAGCGCGGCCGAAGGAGGGAGAGAGTTACCTGTGATGATGGCTGGGTCTGTCCAGCTGCCCGGGCTGTCCCAACTCAGGCCGTCGGCGGTGGCAGGGTCGGACGGCGGGGCACTGTGGTTGGCGATGGAGGGGGAGGAGGCATTGGGCAGTCCGCCAAAGCTGATGTTAATGTTGGGCAGAAGCGCCCTGAGCCCGTCCTGCCATTCCTTCATATTTAAACTCTCTACAGAACGGCTGTTGTCTGGGAGGTTTACCAACAGAAAAAAAAAATGGAAGATAAAAAAAAAAAAAAATGAAAAGCTGACGTTAGACACAGACGTTGTTCTTTAGTGGTTAAGCGGGAGAGGAATTATTCTTTCTTTAGCGAGCATTTAAAATGAGTGGTCCTAGCAAGGTACACTCAGTTAGGATTTTGCTGGCGAGCTCGGGGCCCCTGCAACACGTGAAGAAGAACTTGACCGAGGGCCAGGAGAGGGAGCGTCTTGTCCTCACGGCCTCTTCACCGTCTGGCGTTTGCAAACCAAGGATCCAGTTTAAAGACTCAGTGCTCCAGGGCACGGTTTCCTTCCGGCTATGTGAAGTTTGCTTGTGAGGCCTTGAGCCAGCTGAGCTGATTTAGTCTATCTATACCGATTACAGCAAGCCCGCAAAGCTCCACAGAGGAGCTTATTTCCGAGCCCGTTAAAAAGGAGGAAAAGTCATCTTATGAAGAATAAACATAAGGCAATAGAAAAATAATTAAGTTCTTCTTGATTACAAAATTGTTAATGCATTTCAGAGGAAAAAGGCAAAATGACTAGGCTTTTGAATTTGAAGAGTATTTTTCCATTAGTCACGGAGGCCGAAGAGGCAGGGGCTAAGCTTCCTGTTGGATGGAGCGATTCCCAGCACGGTCTGCCCACCCTGCTCCCACGGTTCTGCCCATCACTGACACCACCGGCCCTACGCCCCACAGCGCCCTGGGTCTGTTTATGCACAGCACCAGGCGTGACAGGTCACTGCCGATGTAAAACGGCCTTTTGTCAGCTGTGACTAGCGACCCACCGCCATCCAGCACCCACACAGTGTAACTAACTGGCTGGGAGGACAGCGCAAAGTGTCACCACTGCTTAGAACGACTGCGGTGGGACAACAGGAGCGTAGGTCGAACCACCAACTGGGGTTTCTGAGAAGAGCCTAGAACATTTTTTTCTGGCTCTACAGAATTGATTAGTAGCCATCACTGATGATGATGATGATGACGATGTCGACAACGACGATGATGACACTGTAACAGGCCTCGTCCATGCTATCTGCTGAATTCAGAACTGAGTTTGGCACCAACCACTGATCTATGCCGAACTATGTCATGTTCCAGCAAGTGAATCATTTAACCCTGTATCAGCCTTATGTATAAAAAGAGAAAAATCTACAACCAAACCCAACAGAAGAAATCTCTGAATTCACTAAGGTGAAGAAAGGCCATCTACACAATGCGGACAAGTCAACAGGAGGGAAAATCAATTCTTTCCACCCACTTCATTTCACAGTCAGTGCAGTTTCCTAAAGCTCCCCCTTCTATCTGCACCTACTGCACATTTTCCTGGTGTGGTACAACCTAAAATGCACTCTCACAGTCAATTATTTCTTTTGAAACCAGGTAGGCAGAACAGGGGGAGTAATTTGCACTTAACGATAAAGGAATAGACTCCAGAATAATTTGCCCAAGGTCACAGAACTGGTATAGTGAAGACTTGAACCCCCACTCTGAGTTTTTTTTTTTTTTTTAGTAACACCAACTCTCTATTGTACAATTTATTAATAGACTTTCTAACGGGCCAACTATTTAAAGGAAAACCCAGGGGCCTATGAAATCCATGATTTTAAAAAAAAGCAAAAAAGAAACAGTAGTATTATAGTATGTCCATTAGCCATGATTAGCAGGGTAGAGAAATATTTTGGTCGAAGGCACAAACCGGACTTTGGAGGGGGGTTGGGGGGCAATTCTCATCAACAGCACAGCGTTGATACCCCCCTGGCTCCAGCTGCATGAGAGATTAACAAGGTCACACTAACAAGGTCCCAGAATACCCTCGGTCACAAGCAGGTATGGTGGTTGTGGTACGCTCGACCTTTAAAGCAGTCACAATGCCAGACTGGACTTTGGAAAACTAGGAAAACCTCCTAGGAGGGAAATAAAATCCCCGATGTACAAAGATGATGTGTAACTACGCGGGAACATTTCGAAGAAGACGAGCGGTCTTGAACTAGGTGGCCAAAGTGAGTAAGAAGCTATGCAGATGATGTGAGCCTTCCCCTCTCTCTCCCCCACTGAGTAGGGAAAAAGAAAATACCCACAACTCACCAAGACTGATTTTCTCCTTACTTTTGCTTTACACTTAGAACTGAAACTAAGAAACCCTTAATTTGCATTAACAGAATTAACATTGCATTTGTATAAACTTTATTTGAAAATCGGTATCACAATAAAGTCAAAAGACATTTGTTCATGGGCTAGCGCTATATGGGAAGTCTCTCTAAATTTCCACTCAATTTTGCTGCGAACATAAAACGGCTCTAAAAAATAAAGTCTATTTTTAAAAATGAGAACGGTTTCTCTTAATTTAGACTAATGAAAGCAGGCAAGGGTCTGTCAGTCAAAGAAACTCACGCATGGCACATAATACAGAAACAGTGAGAAACTGAGGTCCTCCAGGTGAACTCTAAGAGGGCCTGGGAAATAAGTTAGCTAGTTTATAATGCTTACAGTCTTGCCAAAGAGCAGTCACGTGCCCTAGATTTTTTGGGAGCCTGATAGCACAGTGAGGAGTTTACAGAGAGGCTGCAAATATCACAGGAAAAGAGACTGACATGTTCGGCTCAGAATGGGACTGCCATTCCAAGTACCTTAGAAGAAGAAAAGCTTTCTGTACTGTTCTCTGCAGTATTTCTGTGCCAAGTCTTGGCACAAAGAAAGGACAAGAGGAAGGAAATGAACCCCTGAAACCATCAAAATAGCTCAGCTCTGTCCAGCACACCTGGAATCACATCTACCTGCTCACCGTCTCTGACCCGACTTTGTTTCAGCTTCCAGGACTTCTGTGAACTCTATTCCTTGCTATACAAACAGCAGGACTTACTAACCTCGGCACTGTTGGCATTTTGGACCGTATTAACTATTTGTTGTAGGGCCAGTCTATGCATTGCAGGATGTTTTAACAGCATTCCTGGCCTCTACCCACTAGATGCGTGCGTGCGCGCGCACACCCCCCCCCGCCCAGCTTTGACAACCCCAAATGTCTCCAGACACTGCCAATGACTCCGGGGGGGGGGGGCGGATGGGCAAAATCATTGCTGGTTGAGAAACACGGACACAAAGGAAGATTCCTTTGCTCCTGGGGCTCTAAACAATCCCACTGGAACACAATTTCCCTTCCAAAGAGCACCAGGAATTGACCCCTAGGACTTCGCACCGGAGTGTAATTCAAGGTGAACAGGGTGGGCGGTCTAATGGAGACACCCCGGGCTGGAGACAGCAGACGTGCTGTGGAAAACAGCCCCGGGTGGGTTATTAATATGACTTGGGGCATGTAAGTCATTCTGTGAATGTTTCAGGACCCTACTTCGTAAGTACGAATAACATCTGCCTTACAAGATCTCTTGTAAAGATTAGAGAAGAGAAGGTAATTTGACGCCCATTTATTACCTGATAAATGTCTAACAACACTTTTTTCTCTAATGCTCAACACTGAACAGATAGCACACTTTCCAAAAGGCCGTGGCAGGGGAATGCTCACTTGCCGGGAGCTGTCTCTACGCACAGCGGTCTCCTCCTAGGATCCCAGGGGTCACACTGAGCATTCACACAGAAGTACTGTGTCGTCAGGCACCAAAATGTTGCAAAGCATTGCAAAGACAAAGAAGATATGAGAAAGCACCGTACACTTTCTGCAGCTAGAGAAGACCCAGCCGAGTACAATGAAAATCAAGTTACTAAATGTATTTTATATTAAAATGAGGGATCTTAAAGTATTTAATTATTAGTATTATTTAGGGAAGGACTGCATATTTTTAAAGGATTGCTAATATATTTAAATGTTTTATGATAGCCAAAGAACTGATTTTAATGCATAATTTTCAAATACATAGAAAACATTATTTTTGGATGTAAATAATTTGAGGGCAAGAAGGCATGTCCAGTCATTCATAGTAGTTTTACTTTTCAGTCTAGAGCTCAGAGACATGGAATTTAAAGTACTTTCAAGATGCAGCACTCCACACTCCCACGGTCACTGTGTAAGAAGTATACTTTCAGTTTACCTGGCTCAGAACACCTTTCGATCATCGTACACAAAGCAAGATGACAAGTCTAGTTTTCAGCAGCAAAAAAACTTGTTTTAATATGTACAATAGGTATGTGCTAAGGCTGCCAAGATAAAAGTCAAGGCAACTATTTCCCGAACGCACCCAAGGACAAAGCACTAAAACCATGGCTCCCATTCTCAAGGAGCTTAACTTCTTGACGGTGAGATGATACAAATGTGGGAGAAGTGCAGCACCTGCAACCTGAAAAAGCAACCAGGACATGCCATGGGGTTGCCCATCATTAATGAATACTATACAAGTTCAGTAAAATGGCTGGCCACACCTGGCTAGTGTGGCTCAGTTAGGTGGAGCGGCATCCTGTAGACCAGAAGGATGCTTTGTAGTTCAGAGTGCTTTGGCCAGGGCTCAAATTCAACTTTATAGAGCCCAGAAAAGTTTTATCAGAGAACTTAAAAGGAAGTCTTCATGATATACCTATGCCATACCCGCAAATCATTTCAATTTAACTAAAATTTGCAGGGAAAATGACTACTATGTGAATGAAGTCTTTCAAACAGACTTATAAAATCAGATTGTTTATGAAAAAATGTTATTCTACTTAAACAGAGTTGACACTCAAATTTCTAGAATTAGGTTTATTTTCAAGCAAGACAGACCAGTAGTGCAGAGCAGATTTGCTTAAGGGTTTAAAAGAACTGAAAGTAGAGATCAGACTAAGTGAAAAACTCTCAGAACTCAAATAAAAGAAAATTCTGAGAACTGCAGAACTGAACAAAGTAAAAACAAAAAACAGGTAAAACTCATTCCCACTAGAAGGAAGCAGAAGAGACATAAACAAGAAAAAAGGGGCCCGAGGGTCAGCTATGATTTGTGCTTTCTACACGATCTTCACTTCCTGCCTTCCTCCTGGTCTAGAACGCTTTCCCGAGCTCTTCGATGAATTTTCACTCCTCCTTCCAAAAGTCTGTCTTTTCTCTTCCGTCATCCCAGACAACAGCACTTCGTATGGTCTGAACCACACGCATTTGGCAGCAGGCGAGGCTGCGACATCTGCTGCAGTTACTGCTTTGCCCTGACGTGCGGCTCATCTCTTCTCCCTCACCACTTGAAAGTTCTGGAGCAGACAGCTTGTACGTTCTTCAGCAGGGAGCTCGGCGGCTCAGAAACTGACGTGCATCAGCGCATCTGCTCAATCTGCTGAAGCAAAGGTGCACCTTGAGGAGCTGGAATGCCACTCTGCCCCCCAAACCTCTGTAATTCCTATCTCTATCATGCTACGAATCAAATAGTTCTCTCCAAAGAGGTGCCCATCTTTCTGAAAGCAACAATCAGCTAAGTTTTAGGGTCCACAGGGCGTTTCTGCACGAAAACCGAAGGAATTTCTGTTCATTCGGCCAAAACTCAAATGACACGTTAATAGTTCTTGAGATGTCAAAACACAAGCAATATAATTTTAAAAATCCAACACACCAAGATTATTAAATAAGAAAGATTTTAAAAAAAAAAGGTATTCTGGCCCTGGTGGGTGTAGCTCAGTGGACTGAGTGCTGGCCTGTGAACCAAAGGGTTGCTGGTTGGATTCCCAGTCAGGGCACATGCCTGGGTTGCGGGCCAGGTCCCCAGTAGGGGGTGTGCAAAAGGTAATCACACACTGCTGTTTCTCTCTCTCTTTCCTTCCCTTCCCCTCTCTCTAAAAATAAATAAATAAAATCTTTAGAAAAACATTCTCATATTATGTATTCACAACAGCAAAGAGATCTGCTGACTATTCTATTGTTTTCCTACTTTAGGCACTATTCATTCACTCACTATGCACTTTATGTACTCAATTACTTTAGTACCGACAATCCCCTAAGCTAAGTATCGGCTACATTTGACAAACGAGGAGACTGAGTGGCTCTGGAAGCTTCAAGAATTTGCCCCGGGTTATAGAGTTGAAAAGTGTCCAAGCCAGTCATCTGACCCAGTCTGACACCAAAGTATTTCTTCCCACCCCACCAAGCACACTACCAACCAGCCCTTGTCCTGGCACGCCTCACGGGCCAAGAGAAGGGGAGGGCAGGTGTGTTTAAACAACCGCACTGTGCGATGATCAACGCTATGCCGTGTGAAGGGGCATAAAGAACACGTGAACACTTCTGCCACCTTCTATGGGGGATAGTCAGGGACCGGAGAAGCTCGGAGGAAGCGAAGGCGAAATGGAAGAAGGAAAGGCCGTTCCATACAGAAGAGAGGAGCAGAAGCAGCTGATTGTAAAACAGGAACATTTCAAAATATAAGGAGATGTGTTTTACACAATGTGTACTTTTCCAGAATGTTCTTATAAGATCTATAATTCTGTTTCGGGGGAGAATCTGATCATCTGATGGAAATCATGAAAACATCTAGATGTTTGCTTTAGGAAGGATGTAAGGAAGGAGAATCTATTTTTAAAAGCCATGAAAAATATTTATGAAAAATGTCCCTATATATAGCTATACATAGAATGAGGAAAAAAAGGACACTTAAAATTTAATGCAAAAGATAAATACATCTTAGAAGCATTATAACCTGGACGAGATGGAACTGAACCAGAATATACAAGCAACAGAGCTAATAGATGGGGGAAGTGCAAAAATCCAATATCAGAAACGTACACAATCTGAAGTTGGAAGCTTTGAGGAAGGCTTTTAAGTGAGCACACAGCTGAGCACCGACTCGGAGCGAAGCTCTGCGGGGACCTCTGAAAATGATCAGGGGAAGATATGGTCCAGGAGAGGGCCCTCAGGTATTTGTCTTACATCACCAAGAAAAACAACAGAACTGCACAGACATAAAGGCTATCAATCCCCTAACATCTCTGAGGTCTAATCTGCCAGAAGAAAATAGACTTAATGACATTCATTTCCTGACCAGCTTGCTTTCCCAAGGTGAAAACAAAGAAGAAAACTTGTATTCTGGACTCGGGACCAACAAAGAACTGGTTGCCTATTGTGGACAGGAGCCCTAAAAATACATGACGTAATATTAGGATTTATAGAACCGAAGAATGAGGATAACGAGAACTGAGTTCTTGGATGGCAGGCATGCTGGCTAGTTTTGCAGCTACCACAGTGAACTGCAATCACCTGTTCATATGTTAGGATTTTTCTTTCTACTAGGACTGTGAGCTGCTCCGGGAAAGGGGCCTTGACTTAATTCTCTTTGTATACAGTGCACAGTTCCTGAGCTGAACCTAAAGAGGTATTTATGTTTCCTAAATGAATAGCACTGGACATTTTCTTCCAGTTTTTTTGAGACAACAGCTTTCTAAAAAAGGTCAAAAAAAGGATGGGCGTGGCCCCACAGTGCAGTCCATCACAGATCCCAGAAGATGCAAAAATATGACGTTCTGGCTATGCAATAAGTAATTCTAGTAAGTAAAATAAACTGGGGGAAATCTGCAGAAACCAGTTACTGAACAGGGAGAAGAATCTCACGAGATTAGATTTGAAAATCTTAGGAAAGATGGATGGAGGTATATAACCTACCTGTGTAACAGTAACATAATCCGTGAGGATTAACGTCAGAATCCATAATGACTGAAGCTTGGGAAAAATGCTGACGGCAAGAAAAAGCTAAATTCAAATAGGAGAAAGCTAGGAAGAGTCACCACTGAGCGTGGTATCACGATGTTAAGCCCCAAGCGAAGACAGAACCGTGTAGTTCCGTCTTCATTTTGCTTCCTTCCCTCTTCTTTAGAAGAAAGCACACAACCCTCAAACCAGAAAGGCCTGATGAAGCCACGTGTAGAACTGTCGACAGAGATGAAAACACACACACACAAACCTACTCAGTGTCGATGAGTTTAAAGTCTCTAGGTGCGAAATGAATTTTAATCCTCAGATGTGATCACAAAACCATTGTCAAGAGAAGTGCCAGAAAAGCAGGAAACAGACTCTAAAAGTTACACGCTTGTAATTAGTTCTTGGGGAAATTCTGAAACTGATTAAGAACTGGATAATTTCTTTTAAAATGAGTAATAATAGGTTTAAGCAAGCACTGCTCTCTTGCTTGTGTTTGGGGCATTTTTCATGGGAAATAATATGTAGTGTTTTGACTAGAACCTCAGTTCCCTTCCAACTGAAACACACAGGAAGTTCAACTTTCAATTTTGAAGTGGAGCAAGTAGTCATGGAGGCAGGGACTGCTGACAACTGTTTCCATTTGGAAATGCCCTCCTTCTATATGCCGTGGTCCCTTTCCTTTCCTCTTCTGTTGCCTGCCCAAACCAGTTAGCTCCGTTCCCATCCTACCGACACATAAAGTCCATAAAACAAAAGCAACAGAGTAACCAATGAGGGCCAAAAGGCAGATCCATAAAGAACCAATCATATTGCCCTGGCTGATGTGGCTCAGTTGGTTGGGCATCATCCCACAAACCAAAAGGTTGTAGGTTTGATTCCCGATCAGGACACATGCCTGGGTTGTGGAGGTTTGGTCCCCAGCTGGGGCATGTGCAAGAGGCAACCGATCGATGTTTCTCTCCCTCTCTTTCTCTCTCCCTTCTCCTCTCTCTAGAATCAAAAAAAGAAAAAAAATGTTTAAAAAGAACCAATGATATCAAAGTAATTTATTCTCTGAGGAGTTTCCTAGGATGTCATAAATGTATCTTGAATTCCGCAGTTTCCGGTAAGATTTCGGACGGTAATGATGGTAACCTTTCGGGGTAAGATGGTCAAGTATGGCACGGGTGACAGCGTGTTTAAGGGGACTTGCACAGAGCTTCAGATACTGTGTGTGAGCCTAGAAGTGTCTGCTTAGCATCCCTTTTGACTCCATGCTTTTTCTTATGCTTTAAAAAACCCACAAAGTTAATTGAAATATACACATACAAGCCAATTCTGGAGATGACAAAATCTGTCATTAAGATTTCCACTGTTCTTAAATTTAAAGCTTCCACACAGACATTATTAGTTGTGTTAGTAATAACATTTATCTATCACTTTATGATCACATAGTTCTTTCACAAGATAAACTTGTACGAAGGTGACATACAGACAGGAAACACTCTACACCAAACTCAAACACGTGAAAGTGAACAGAAAGACATTCAGGTTTCGAAAATCACATTAGGGAAGTACGGGATGAGGAATCTAATCAGTCATGTGTACAAAAAAAGGTCTAGCCTGGAAGACCATAATAGGGTGACGATATTTACTATGACAACTGGGTAATAGAACTTTTAAAAAGGTAACGCCAGGAACAGATAAATAGATGTCCAATGTCTAAACTAAAATTGTATGACATTGAGTGAATCACAAGTGATAAACGCGCGGAGCCCCAGTTTCCTCATTTACAAAATGAGGATAATACCTACCCCCCAAAATATTTTTATAAAAGAACTCTGTAAACTGAAAGGAATATACAAGTATTAGTGATAACGGTTTTAATTAAAAAGTAGATTATCTAATCAAAGCTGGATTATTGAAGCATGAGCCTCGTATTTTAAGAAAGGCATTCACTGTCAAGTGAACGTATGTGTAGAGGAGAACTGACCACAGAGAGCGCTACACACCAGGTTAAGTGTCGAATGGTTGAAAAGAACGGAGAACGTTTCATCGACATCTAGAAGTTCCTAGACAAGTGGTAACTGCTTTCACACCTTTAACCAGAAGAATAAATGGGGAAAAAGATTTTTGGTTTAACCAAGAGAAAAAATTCTTTATCAATTACAAGTTGCCCGAAAGAATCCCCTACTGCTAAGAAGTACAGATTGGTAGTGACAAGCTAGTCACGGGGGTGTAAGTGCAGCACAGGGAATATAGTCAATAACATTGTAATAACTATGTGTGGGGCCAGGCAGGTACCAGGAGTGTCAGGAGGAAAACTGCAAAGTATATACTGTGTAATCACTATGCTGTACACCTGAAACTAACACAAAATAATACTGAATATAGTGTAATTAAAAAATAAAATTAAAAAAAGGTATTAAGCTCCCCAAACACCGCATCATTACCCATGAAGAGTTCTGGAAGGAAAGGCATTTTATAGAGACTTTCTGAATTGTGTGTATATGTCTAAGAGAAAGAGCTGTGTGTGTGTGTGTGTGTGTATACATGGTAAAAGTAAGTTTACAGTTGTTGAGTATGCAAAACAGGGTTTATTCTTATATTATTTATTATTGTACAATTTTCCATGAGTGTATTTACACACACACACAGAGGGAGGGAGACTGAGGTTGACTCATATCACAAATGAGAAACTGAGGTTAAGAAAGGTGTTATTAGGTGAATTTTTAGAAGCCTGTGTGTGGGAGGCGGGGCGGGGGCGGGCCTGGGGAAGTAAGGACAGTCCAGAGTTGAGGCTGCCTGAGTTCCGAGGTGATGAAGGCAGGAGGGGAGGGCTGATGGTGGAGAGGTGAGAGGAGCCTTAACGCTGAGCGCCACAGTGCAAGCAAGAGGTGAGTTGTAACTCACGTCCAAACGAATCTGATTAAGAGCGTCCAAAAGTCCAGCTGTAACACAAAGCAGACCCAGCTTCGCTGGCCTCCAGAAGCAATCAGACGCTAACACGACTCTCTCAACCATCAGTTTTCATTCAGCGAAGATTTACTGTCTGCCCCGTACCATTTTCTCTGGAGCTCGATGTGGTAATATTCTGCAGCAGCCTCCTAAAAGTCATGCTGGCCGGCTGTGTTTTTGTGTTTTAGTGGATCACTGGAAGTTGGCCATTCTGAGCAAAGTCAGTGATAGTTTTTCATTGGTTAGCGTCAATAAATTATTTTTATGGGGGAAAATTCCTCTTCAGCCTTGCATTCAGACCAAAGTATTTTGCTGCCTATGGTTATGTGTCTATTGAAATTCCTAAGATTTCTGATGTTCATAATTTTCTAAAAGTTATTAAAAACACCAAGCCCAGTTCTTTATTCCATTTGATCACACAACTCACTTTTATTTCAACAGTGAAGATTAGTCTCACCTTTTTGAAAGATGGCTCCTATCTTAAGGGTTTAAATCAGTCGCAAAAATCCCCTCAAAAGAAGACTAAAATTATCCATGCTCTGAAACATTATTTTAATTGACAGATTCTTCAGAACTGAGCTATGAGCTTTGTTTTTAGTAAGTATTTTGGGGCATTAAAACAATTATTTGCTTTACTTCTTAATTTAAAAAAACATTATTTCAAAAACTGAAGTAACTTCCTCATTATTTTATATTAAACCAAATGAAGCAGATACGGGTACAGGCACTTCTACCCCACAGACCAAGGACGTATCTTTAAGAGTTCTTCCTCATTGTACTGTTTTCCCAAGCCAAGACACAGCTGTTAAGTTTCAAGATTGTTTTATACACATCTGACGTTCAAAACAAGCATTATTTCACTATTTTATCTATGTAATGTATGATTTTTAAAAAAAACAAGAGTATTTTATTCTTTCTCCTCCTTACTATCTAGTCACATGTTAGGGAAGAATAAAAAAAAGCTTTTTGCTTCCAACTTTCAAACGATGTCTTGATTTTAAAAGAATTAATACTAATATTGCTGAGGAATTCAAAGACTTAAATGCTCACCACCAGTCCACTAGGTGTCTTAGTTTAAAAATCATTTATATTTATTTAAGTGTTCATCTTTAGATTTTTTTTTATTTATTTATTTTAGAGAGAGGGGAAGGGAGGGAGACAGAGAGAGAGAGAAACAGCAATGTATGGTTGCCTCTCACATGGCCCTCACTGGGGACCCGGCCTGCAACCCAGGCATGTGCCCTGACGGGGGATCAAACCGGGACCCTCTGGTTCCCAGCCCGCGCTCAATCCACTGAGCTACACCAGCCAGGGTTTAAGTGTTCATCTTTAGCTATGGTTTATTACAGTTGAATTTGGAAAAAATGTCCAGAAATAGTGTTGACAGAGTCAATTCTCAATCAGTGTTGAGTCTTACTGTGCAGGAAGAAAAAGGGGAGATCAGATGAACACATTCTCAAATATAGATTAGAAACTAAATTCTTATTTAACTATATCCTGGAGCTTTACACTGAAACAGAACTAATATTCTAGTGAAAAAATAAATTCTATTAAAAATTTCACATACTGGTAAAACACTGAATTTTAGTCGTATTACCTAGAAGTATTACGTGATTTTTATTTATTTTTCTTTTTAAAGATTTTATTTATTTAATTTTAGAGAGAGGGGAAGGGAGGGAGTAAGAGAGGGAGAGAAACATGTGGTTGCCTCTCGAGCGGCGCCGCCTCTCTGGGGACCTGGCCCGCAAGCAACCCAGGCATGTGCCCTGACTGGGAGTCGAACTGGCGACCCTTTGGTTCGCAGGCCCACACTCAACCCACTGAGCCACACGAGCCAGGGCAGCATTAAATGACTTTTAAAAGAGCTAGAAAAACTAAGAAGCTGGGGAAAGTGAATAATGACAGTCTTGCAATATCACAAATCTTTATCAATTTGGCATTTAACAGTGTATGGTTGTTACTTGATCTACTCCAAAACCCAGGCTATGCTTCCTGTTTAAACGTGTTGTTTTGAATTAAAAGAGAGAGAAGAGAATAAGATCACTTAAAATCAAAGCCAGCCTGGAAATAGTTAAAGGGTAACAGACTGGTTACTGGGGACATAACTGATCACAGAAACTGGGCAGCCCCATAGGGACAGAGCTTTCTCCTTCGAAGCGGAAAAGCACAGGCCTGTCTGGGATCCTGCTGGGGAATCATGCAGGTAGTGCACATTAAGATCTAGTTGAGACCACCCCCTCTGACTGTGGTAAGTTACACACAGAAAGAACCCATTTCTCCTTTGTCCAAAGAAAGAGAAACTAGACAGAGGTTAGTGCAGAGTAAGACTCAGGGGGGTCAAGAATTACAACCTGGAAGCGTGTTACAAAATAAAGGTTGCACGGCTGTGCATTAAGTGCTTGAACATTATGTAAGATTGTTGTGCATTTCAGTTAACAGGCTTCATTCCAGTCACCTACCACTTAAAATACAGGTGAGGCGCTGGGAATGTACACCTAGCAGCACCGGCTACACGAACATTCAAGCAAGACACGTTTATACCTATCTGGGACTAGCTAGGCAAGACCACGGTTAGGTTAATAGTGAATGTTAACAGTTTCGAAGTAAAAAGAAACATCCCTGGTACCAAATCTCACTCTAAATGGAAGGTGAAGGGACAGAGCATGTATCCATAAGCCATGATCATACATTTCAATACAAACACAGGTGGAACAATGGTATGTAGCCCAGCACTCAGCTTAAAGCCAGTAAGAAACCCTGCTACTTGGCTGATGAAGTCATAACCTAGGGCCTCCTCCACTTTTAGCTCGATACTCACTTTAAAGATGTAATTAAGAGGGGGAAAAAAACAGCTTCAGGGTGTCAGTCTTGCAAATACCAACATGTAAAATGACAACGTTTAAAAACATCCCAGTAATGCTGCAGACCGCTAAGCTCTGCTCGCAGACACGTTCCTTCGGTACGCGAGGCTGTCGGCAGCGCAGACACTGGCACGTCCTTGGGACAAGACCTCACCTATCAGGAAACAGCGCTGGGCTATAAAAGTTGATGGCAGTCAGCTTCCCACATTTCTTCTCGGACACGGTGGTGATATTATCATCTTTAAAATCCTTGTGGCGCTTTCCTCTGTTTCAGTATGCTGAAAACAACCTCCGTGGTTAAAAACAAAAATCGGCAGATATGCTCTCATTTTACAGGGCGCAGCATACAGTTGCTCTTCAAAGATGGGTCTGCATTCACACCTTGAGTGTGTCTGTCGTACATCTTGGTGCCGTAAATATAAGTTTTAAAATTAGAGGTGTCACCAGCCTAGCGTCACGCATGTCAGTCTTTAAACACTTTTTGGCATTGCAGAAAAAAATCCTGGGTAAACTTAGTTCCACCTGTTTTTATTTTAGTTCCGACACTGGTAATTATTTTAAGTCTATGTTAAGAGTACCTCAAGGTTACATTTGCCCCCTGCTAAAGTTGCTCCCAGGTCCCTGGCCCACACTGAACACAACGCTGTTGCGACAACTCACGGGATCTGGGCTAAGACTGGCCGAGAGATGGACGCTTCGCACTGATGGTCACCGCCGGAAGCCCTGGGCTTGCAAGAGCTCATCAAACCGTGAGACACAATGAAGTTAGGAGACGAGAGATGTTCTGAATCTTCAGTTTTTTCTCCTCCTTGAGTTGCATGTATGAAAGCAAACTCAGAAGATGGAATGGGATTAAGAGTCCATCACAATCCTTCTGAGTCTTGTTTTTTAAGTATTATTTGGTCTTTAAAAGGAGGATTGCTAAGAGACTATGTTACAGGCCTCATTGCTCTAAAATTTCATGATGTGAAGACAAACCTTGTTTTTTCTTATTATCCTGACCTTAGGTTTTCCCAAAGAGTGTGACGTGAGATGAGTATCCTTAGTAATGGCGGTGAAATTTGATGGAAAAAGCTATGAAAAATATTTGTTCAGGTAAAAAACATGACCGGGGTGAAGTGGCATCAGCATTATAACCTCGCTGCATTTCAACAGGGTCTTTATTTCTTTAAAAAAATATTTAGAGAAAGACAGTATATAAATACATCATTTATCCTAAACATATAAATGAATCAGAACACAGCAGGAATAGTCATGAAAAGCCACAGAAATGACCTGACACCTTTTTCTCCGTACATCCACTAGGTGGAGGATTTAACTGAAAATTTATATATATATCCCAAAACACATACACACATTCAACCTTATACTCAGACAGAGCTAGGCTTACACTTTAACTTCGCTAAGCAAACCTCTTCTTACACAAAGCTAATCAAATGTCATGAAGACAGAAAGACCATTGTTGCCATTTCAAAATTATTCAGATGGTTGTTTGAAACATTTTTACCTACTCAGGAAATCTTAAAGTATCTTAAGGTCTCTTGCCTACAGCTCCTTGCCCTCTTGCCCCACGCCACCTTTTGGGAGAGAGTGGGGTATAAAGGTTGCTCGATCCACAGCCGGAGTACCGCTGTGAAGTGCGGGAATTTAAGGCGGAAGAGCTGCCTTTCGGGCTCTGGATGAAGCACTGGGTCCCCGTGCAGCCGCCACCACAGCCCCACCAAGAAACAGGCCCAAATTCTCAAGGGTCGGAGTGGGTTATTTATTGTGCTAGTTTAACACTTAGATGGTTGAAGAACAGCACTGGGCCAGCGAATTGGATACTTTCAAGTAATTAATTGTATGCTATGTGAATTTCACTTCATTTTTTTTTTTATAGTACGGGGTGCTTTAAAGGCTTTAGTGGGGGGGGTCCGCTTTGTACCAGAGCACAACAGCGGGTACCAACGAGAAGCTGGAACAACAAAACTGGTCCAAGGACCATGTGTTCCCGGGCCAGTCTGGAGCTTCCAGGAACCTTTAGAATAACCGTGACGTGTGAAGCGGGCTAAGAATGAAGACAGGTCAACAGCTACCTTAGGCAGTACAGTCGGAGGGAAAATGGATTGGCTCAACAATTTCCAGAGGCTTCGTGGAACTTCTGGGTACTTCGGTCAGATTGTCAAGCAGCTCGGGTTGCCCTCGGTTCTAGGAACCAGCTGAACAGGTGTGAACCAGATTTCCACGTAACGCAAACCCAGGGGAGATGCTCTAAAACTGTGGAACAGAGTAGATTCTCCTTAACGAACCTTCTCACCTCTCGAGAGCGATTCTTTAGCAAAAGCTCCTGATGAGAAGCTGTAGGCGGGCACGCCCAGTGCTATAATCCTAACGGCAGCAAATCCCAGGGCAGCAAGGAGTTCCAAGGAGCAGGGGTTCTCGATCCTTCCGCACGGTTTCACAAACAGTATTCTTCACCAATGGCTTGTACTTTGGACCGTTATCATTTTTATATGTCACACTTGATAGCTGACATATATGGAACAAGTCCAGTGCGTGTAAAATATTTTAGTGTACTGGAAACTAGGTGCATTTGCTGTTAATCAAATAAGGAGGAGAAAGTAGGTTCTGTATCTTTCTATCTCCATCCCTGTTCCACTACATCTTTAGCAGTTTTTCCTAAAGGTCACATCTAAGAATACAAAACTATAAGAACCAAGAGGAGATTAGTGTATCAACTTGCAGGTATGTATCTATTCAAATAGCACATTCTCTTTGGGGGAAAACTGTTAAAATATTTTTATAACATAACTTGTTATAAAAGACTTTCCCTCTGCAGAAGGAAAGTGGTTTCTTTCCAGTTTGTGCGTGCAGCAGAAACTAGCTCACCCCTGCGACGTGGGCTCAACTACCAGACTCATAGTACGCAGCACCTACTCTGTCTGAACGCTTCACATCCTAAGTAACACGTTGACCAATCCCTCATACCGTTTGGGCTTACGCCACCTGCCCACTCTCATCTCTGGCTTTTCCCCGGCCTCCCCCTTCACTCTGCTTCCACGTCCTCCCACTGCACTTTGAGGAAGGAATGCACATTCCACTGCACAAAAGACTTCGGTTGGATGATCAACTTACAGGAAACCTGTCCCAGGATTCCCCAGGCAATACCATACTTTCCACAGTTCTCGGTCAACCCATCTGACTTCCTGCTCTCAAGAAAGGACTGGAGGGAAAGCAGGCGGAGAAGAGACTTGAAGGGCTTACGAAAGCTAGCCGCCTTTCCAACCTCCGGCCCTGAAGTTAAGATAACTACCATCTTTTTTCTGGCTCTCCCTCATCATTCAGCAGAGTGGTCATCATGCTAACCACAGTCCCTTAACCAGTCATTTGCTTAACAGGACTAGACCTGTTCTTTGTCCTTACGAAATCTAAATTCACTGAACTCTCTTCAACACACCGACACCACTGGTTCTTTCCTGCCTTAGTGGAATCTTCTAGACAAGCTTAGGTATTTTGATATTATCTTCTTGAATACCTTTCTGTCCTTTTCTTCTCCTCCTTCTAACCAAACTCTCAGTATTTGCTTTGTCCATTCCGGATGCTTTGTGCTGAGCCCGAGGAAACACAAAATCATACACATTTAGACTCTAAAAATGTTAAATCTGATCCTTATCTTTATGCAGCAACTCTTTAATTCCTTTCTGATGCCCTCCTAGGCCTATTCTCACAGATGAATTGAATCCCCTTTGTTCGCCGGCTCCCAGCTCCACTGCCTTGCCCCCATTCCACGCAACATGCCTTTGATAACTACTGAGAGGGGCCCTGTATCTAGTCTCACGTTCTGTTCTCGCCCCTAAACTTTCCGACTGTGCCTACCAGTAACAGTGGAAGATATCTCGCACTGTCTAAAGCTAAACCATGCCCTCGCCTCTTCCCGAGCACCTACAGCACCCTGTACCCCACGGACCGGACCGCTTTCTCTGCGGCGGTGCCCTGCCTTCCTCTCAGTTGGTGCCATGGGTGTTCTGCCTTTGCATATTGAGGTCTCTCACTTATCTTCGGGCATTGCCTTCTAAGGGCTACCACCCATCTAATTATCATCTTGTTTGGCCCCTCCCCTTTGTTGCCAAGTCTGTAACTACTCAATGACTGCTGCATCCACGGCCTTGACCTTTCCTCATGAATCCAAGGAATCTGGCTTCTATCTGTGCCTCTTCATGAAATTCACTTTTAAACGTCACTAGAGACCTAATCAAACCCAAAGGCTTTTTCCTGGGACCTTTCTGACTTCTAACTCATCATTTCACCCCCATTTCTATTACCTTTCTAGTCCAGGCCATGTAATTCTTACTGGCCAGCAAGGACACGCCACCACTGCTTTCTAATTGGCCTGAATTTCAAGCAAAATTGTCACCGAATTCATCTTCTTAAAATGCTACAATCACCTTTAGCAAAGAAACTATAGTTCTCTACCACTGACCACATCCACATCAAGACTCAACTCTTCTTAGTGTTCAAGACTTTTGCACACTTACACCATCTTCCTATACGGCCTGTACACCTCAGATGAGTCCAGCTGCTGTCTGTCCTTCCCTCCTCACCCCCTTAGATGATGCTAATCTCTAATTCTTGGTTCAATCTGTTCCCTTTACTGTATTTCCCTCTTTCCTCATCTAAATTTCAGTCATCCTACAAATTAAAAAAAAAAAAACAAAAACCAACAAACCCACACTTTTTACAAAGTCTGTCCTTGAACCAGCTCACAATTAATGTTTAGCACACTCACTGGACACCATGCTGATGCAAATCATGTATCACAGCACTTCCTGTGCAACGCCTGCATATGTTCCTGCCATGTATTCGGCACAAGGAGACAACATGTTAGGGATGCATTCGGATCAGAAGGCTGAGAAGAGAGAGACAGCACTGAGAGCCGAAGGACTCGCTTGACACTAGATAATTGACTTGGGTCATATTTTGTAGAAAACGACATATATTGTATCATGTATTGGGTTCTCACCTCTTTATAATTTTTAAAAAAATACTGTGTTTTCAATTGTATGATATCTATCTCTTAGAGCCAATTCAGCAGATCTGAGGAAGCTTCATGATCAAATAAACAAAAAAAACCCCAAACCTTACAGCTCAACATGGGAAAAAATGCCCCCCATTTTTTATGTATGCATAAATAACATGGTGGTCTTCATTTTGTGAGAGTTCAATGCATCTGCAGTTCGTTCCTTTCTCGGGGCTGAGGCAATGCCTCTGTGGGAGGGGCTCCCTACAAACCCGCATCCCCACAGGAGAGCTGCGCAGTCTCAGAGGTGCTTGAGACACCATACAAAGAGGAGCCATGTCAGAAAAATGTACACATACGCAATGTTTTAAAGTTGTTTTCTTTAAAAGAATCCATCTAAAGAAAGCTCTACTTAAGTTGCAGGATGCTAAGAGTGGAAGACGTGCATACACACATACTGAGAAATACTTAAATTAGAACAATGTATGCCTTCCCTATTTTGTTCACTCCTGCCAAATTTTATATTTAAGAAGTCAAGTATCAGTATTTAATACCCTCTGTTGCCACTGTCATTTCATTCAATAATGAAATGAATCTGGACTGCACTGGCCGTTCTTGTGGCTAAAATATAGCAAGAGCCGATCTCATAGAATAATCTGAAATAAAACTGTTACTGAACTGTTATCCTTGACCACAGGGGCTGAACTTGACACAACCTTGTATCGGTCAAGCTCTAGCTCAGGCTGCTACATGGAACAGGCACTTGAATGTTTAATTACTGCTTTGTTGAACTAAGGGGAGAGTATACACAAGCACCTGGAAAACAAAATGCAACAGTAGAATGAACGGTATTAATCAGAAAACATTTTCTAATGGAATCTTTAAGAAAATAAACAGACATTTGATATTCATCACATGACTAAAATCATTCAGTCTAGGTGTCGATTTCCTCCAGTGGCACTAAAAACATTTGGGGGCAGAAGTTCCTAACTTTTTTCCTTGGGGGTGTCACCAAACCCTTTGTGAATCGAGTAACTATGAATCTTCTCCTGAGAAAAAAAGGGACAGATGCACCTACACACAAACCCATAATTTTGCAAGTACATCCAAAGATTTCTGGACTCCAGGTAGAATTCCTGATTCAAGGAATAAACTAGTCACCTTTTAAAGGTTAAGTAGGTAGCCCTGACTGGTGTGGCTCAGTGGGTTGAGCGTCATCCAGCAAACTGGAAGGTTGCCAGTTCTATTCCCGGTCAAAGCACTTGCCTGCGCTGTGGGCCCGGTACCTGGCTGGGGCTGTGAGAGAGGCAACAGATCGATATTGTTTCTCTCTCTCATATCAATGTTTCTCTCCCTCTCTTCCTCCCTTCCCTTCTCTCTAAAAATAAGTAAATACAATCTTAAAAAAACAAAACAAAACACAGGTTAAGTAGATAAAAGCACACAAAATCTCCCTTGTGCTTGACAGATCAATGATGCAGTAATTCATCAAAAATAATCTGAAGATTTATTTTTTAGAATTTCTCATTCTTTACCATTATTTGGTTTCATCAATTTACTTGCTATGTAAAGTGATACTCTCTTCTATGTGCTGTATACTTTCTTCTGTGCCACTTAATTATGACTATGATTTTAAGACTTCACTTTATTAAAAAAACACATCAGCCCTGCCTGGTATGGTTCAGTTGGTTGGGCGTTGTCCCGCAAAGCAAAAGGTCACCGGTTCGATTCCCGGTCAGGGCGCATGCCTGGGTTTCGAGTCGGTGCCCAGTTGGTGTGCATGCGTGGAGTAACTGATCACATCGGTGTTTTCCCCCTCTTTTTCTCTCCCTGCCCTCTTTCTAAAAATAAATAAATAAAATCTTTTTAAAAGCCATACTATATGAAATATTAAGTAAGCAACACGGTGATGCTTGTTTTTCTTCAGCTTACAAGATCTCAAATTACAAAGACAGGTAAAGGATAATCTTTAGCCTTCTGTGTGAAAATACGGAAAGCGAAGCCTAGTGGCTTCAGAAGCACGGCCCGACATACGGTGTGTGCGGAAGTGGGGCCGGGGTGGGGAAGGAGGCAGGGAGACAGTTCTGGGTTCCAGCACGTCTGGGCAAATGACCTGACAGTTTTTTGGCACTGGCTCGGAATGAGGAAGGAGAGAGAAAGCTACCACGGGAAAGAAGTCTTGTTGAACAGGTGTACCTCTCAACACAGAGAAGGAAGGAAACAGGAGCTAACCGCCTCTCATGGCTTTTTAAGAAGATCCAGGAGATGCAAGGCTTGCACCGATGGCTGGAGGAAGCGATGCTGCACTCATCTCAGGGAGCTCGAGTCTGTTTGCAAAGCCCGGGGCCTCAGAACCACAAGAGACATTTAAGTGAACGTCTTTGCCTCTGACAGCAAAAATAAAACCATCGTGAAGCTGTGATAAAAGGCTTCTAATAAGCCCACAATATTTCATTTGTATTTTCTAAATTTCTTGTAATGCTGTTCTAAAATAACTTCCAAAAATTTAAAGACTGTCATTTATGCAGAATTTCACTAAAATAATTTAAAAAGCTAGAAAATTCGGTGCTTCTACATCCTCAGTTAACCAAATCAAAGGCTATCTAAGAACAGATTTTAGCTTACCCCACTATAACTCGGGACAAAGCCATTTAACTTGTATTACGTCTAATGGAAAGTAATCAGACTTTATGTAGAGAGGCACCCTTGAAACTCCAATTCCAACAGGATATTAAGTATCATCTCCTCATTAGGTGTTTTATTATTTATTTTAAATCTCAATGCTTCCTTTTTTGGTACTCACATTACCCTTTTAATATTTTTAACAAATGAAGGCAAATCTTTTAAGTCACAATAGCTTTGTGGAAACCGCAAGAGCAGCTATGACTTCCCCCCTTCTTGCCAGATGCTTAATTTAGGTCACGTTTTCTGAATCAGCTTTTTGTCCACTGCTCAGAACTGAATTCAGCTTACTGTCTTTCAGTATCAGTTTTAAAAATATTTCAAAAAGTTGTGTTACCCAAAAATGTCACGTCACATTATATCCTAATAAAGGACCCCACTCTGCTCTGTGATTAGCTAAAATGATCTACGACAACTTACGTGGCCTAAGTTTAGAGGGTCCCCAATCTCTTCTCTTCCGCCTTAGCCCCCTTCGGGTCAGGTACTTGGAATATGGTTTTATTATCACATTTCAATGATTAAACAATGAAATTTCCAAACAGATATCCCACAGAAGTACCTTTTGTTCAAAGAAAAATGTTACACTACTATGGTTGCTTTTCACATACAATGTTTAGCCCATATTCAAGTTTCTGGTAAATCGACTTAGGTTGAAGTTCTGTTTCTGAGGCATTTCCTGGTATACTAGGCAGTGCATTAGAAAAGAGATTATATTGCATTTAGTCTATAATGATTATTTTTAACCGTCCATATATAATTAACAACCATTCAAAAAGAAAGTGCAAATGTGCAAATGAGAGAACAAAAACAGTTTCTGAACATGTAATGCATAATATAGGATATAAATCCATACAACCAGAAACAATGGCTGACAACACCCTGCTGAGCATTAAACGACACCACCAGTTTTGTCTTGTATGTATTCTTTCTTAAGTATTCAAAGAATGCAATAGACATTATCTTAATTGTCAAATTTTTCATGATTATATTAGGATATTACCATTTTTTTTTCACAAATCAGAAAACAAGGAACTACCATTATCTTTGTATATTTTCAATAATAGAGCCAAAATAAGAACAATTCTAGCTAATCTCAGTTGGGATCTTAATTAGTACTACTACAAGTTTATTTGTGAGTTAAAAATAGTATCACTCATGAGAAACAATGCCAAAATTATTATGCTCACAAATTGTGTTAAAGGCCTAGTGAAGAAACCCTTTAGCAACTATGAAGTAACACACTAGTTATAGGCATGAGGAACGTTTATATTGGCTCGTTTGGGTGTACACATTAAATGCAAAGTCAGAAAGGAATCATGCAAGAATCCGGTTGCCCATGCAAGCACCCCAGAGTCTAATCCTCTCCTCTCAGTCCTGGGCTCAGGCCACAGTAGTGTGGAGACTTGTAGGCTGCTGTCCTTGTTGTAATGAATGGGAAGAGGCTGACAGTGGCATGGTCGAAACCTTCACCTCTTCTTCCCCTGTGGAAAAGTCAGTCATGGTCTAGTTACGGGTGACCAGATTTGTTCACAGTGCCTTTAAAATGATTGCAATATTTGGAACACGGATACATATAGAAAATACATGCTTAATGGTTGGAATCTGGGTGTGAAACAGGTATGAATTTTAAAATATAAGTTCATCAAGTACCTAGAAAGTATTTACACTCTATAAACACATCCTTCAATTTAATAATACTATGTCAGATATGAGAACAAGTATATTTAGGACTATAAATATACAAAAAGGAAAAAGAGACCAGGAAAGCCATTCTTTTCCAAGCCAATTGGACCCCTTATAAATTCAGATACTGCTAACAGTATCTTGTGAAAAAATTAAAACCAAATTTACAGAAGTGAAAATGTGATTTTTATAAGGGAAAAAGGACATACCCATGTTTTAAAAGCAGAAATTATGTTTAGAAAAGAGACATAAAAAGATAAAAATATTATTTTTGCAAATTACCACATAGTATCTGAAAATTGACCATGAATGTGAACTTTTCAAGGGATTAGAAAATAATACAATGCTAACAACAATACAATGATCCAATTGACTGAAAATGAGATGACTACTCGGTCAAAGAACTATGTACATGAAATGAGATCAGTTCTCCTAATTATAATGGATAATTATTTGATGACAAGTGACTTGTTTCATACATGTCTCAAAATTCAATCAAGTCACTGTTAAAACAGCTAGTTCAGAGACAAAGAAATTTAAAGAAAAATGCCCTCTTGTAAATAAACCTGAATGAAAAAATGAAAAAAAAAATCCAATCCTAAGTATATCTTGAAACAATGATGCTTACAGACTTAAGACTTAATTATTTGTTTTTCCGAATAATTTTTAGCACTATAGAATAAAAACATCTTAGTAGAGTTCTTGAAAAACATATCTGCAAAATTACATTTGGAAAGATAGTTTAACTGATGAGAAAAAAAGGACTTTCAGTCTTTAGAACAAGTTATTTCATAGTCTTTCAGTAAATTGGCAAGGATTCTATAAACCCTAAGTAAATAACAAGGAGGATACGAAAGCAGAATTTTATGCTGGAGTTCTTTGTGAGAACATGGTGCTAATGAACACTCAGTAAAAGATTGATTTTTATCAAGTCAATAAACTTGATTCTATTTTGTAACTATAGGCCATATCCCTGACCTCGGCCAATTGTCTCATGAATACATACTGTTGATAAAAAGGAATCTGCAAGTGTGTGAGAACAAAAATCAATTTTTACAGCAAGGAAGCCAAGTTAAGGCACATGCCAGTGACCTTCTCTGACGAAGGAGAGCATCAGTGTTGCAGAGGGAAAACATCCCAGTTACTGAATTTGGAATCTGGGTTCTTACTCTAATTCTCTTACACTGAATGTGTGACCTTTAACAAATTATTCAAACCTTCCTGGAACGGAAGTTGAAATGAGGAGTTGGATAAGTCACTTTTTAGGACCAGAAAAGTCATTTTTTAAAACAAAAGCACATGGTTCCAATAATAAAAAGATCTGCATGGACTTACTATAGCTCCTGCTAATTAAAGATTCCCCCAAGAATATTAACTTCAAAATTCCTTCTAATTTAACCATATGTGCTGCCAAGAATATGCTGCTAAAAAAATTTTCCTAATTAAGGAAATAACTAATTTTAAACACAAAAGTGTTTCCAATTAGGCAAAGGAAATGGAAGCCACATTTCTGTCGAGCCTCTGGCGACTGTTCTTCCCATGATCGGTTTCAGATATGTCAATTTTGAATAATTAACTGAAACAAATCAGAACTAAAAAATTAAATAGAAATATACAGATGTGGCATCTGTATGATAAGTAGGTGACTGACACCTCTGAGTATCAGCTCCTGAAGCTCAGGGACACTATTTTGCTCCACGTATCTAAAGAATAAATATGTATGCCTTTTCCAGTGTAGCATATTGTCTGAGCATACGCTAAAGTGGCTACTCTCACTGACAGTATGTACTCTCCATTATCAAGCTCTTAAGGAGAAGCAACCCTATGTAAAATATGATATTTATTCACTGCAGGACACAAAGTTGAACCTATTTCAATAGTTCAACACAAGTACAAATGAGTTACAGCTAGTGGTGGGGGAAGCAGATATTGCCTAGGTATTAAATTGCTTCAAATCAGACACAGTTAAAATGTACATAGTTTTCTAGAGTTCTACTGTCATTTCTAATTATTACTAAAAGTATGAAATCATCTGGCTACAATTATACAACGATTCTGTTTTGAGGCTTAGCACATTCAGCTTCCTGAGGTATCTACCAAATATTTATAGGCCATAAGGTGATTCTGTCTAACTCTTGATAACAACTTTGGTACATTAAAACTAAAATTTCTTGGTCATCAGAGCCTTAAAAATAATCTAACAAGCTTAGAAATAACTCACCATTTAAATACCAAGGAAGTATGCATAGTCAAAATCTGAAAATCTGAAATAACAAACCCTACCCACCTCCCATAAAACTTGCTGCATAAAGTGTCTATCTACTTTAGACGGAGATTTCAGATGACTAACTTGAGGACAACTACACTCACAAATCAGTGATTACTCACTGTCAGTGTGGCATTTCCAGAACGCCCACGGGCGTGAAATACCTGGATCAAAACTGCTCTTTTTGTGCTAATGGACAATATGATACTGATAAAACTGGAAGAACAGATAATGATCACGTAACAAGTCAAATAAAAGTCACAAAGAAGACAGCTGAGAACTAGAGTTCCACAAAGGCACCCTCCTTCCTATCGCACCAAGTCCGTACTGCTTGCTTCGCACCAAGTCCGCACTGCTTGCTTCGCTGCCTGAGCTGCCCACTTTCTCCTCCGTTCTCTCTACAACACAAGGAAGCACCTCCTGCAGAGAGAAGGCAGTCTGATTCCTTCTTAACGTCACAACATAGTAACAAATTCCTGCCTCTATGCCTTTATTCACATTCCCATCAACAAAAGATCTTTCTCTTTGCTTCCTGCTATCCCAAATCCAAGACACCACAGCACAGATCATTTTCTACTTGTCAACAAAACCTCCCCAACAACAGAAGTTCCATTAATGTCTCTGGGATTCCAGTATTACATAGTTACCACCTCCATACTAATCTTCATTTCATCTCAACTACACTATAAAGTACCTAGAAACAGTATCGTATTTTATATTTCTTTTGTATTGTCCACATGGCCTAGTTCATTCCTGGGTAAATAGGAGCTCAAATATTCACCGTAATTGGTTTAATATTTTATTTTTAAATGTTTATAATATTTGAGGAACCATAACTTTAATTTTAATGTTATAATCAGTTACAAGGTACACTACTAGTAATTAAAATTCCACATTTCTCAAAGATTACAACAAAGCAAAATAAAATAACACTCTGAAAGGAAGAATAAAAGGAACACCAGAAACCAGTATTTAGTGTTTCTGTGAATATCATATAGATGAGGATTAAAAAATGTCACCTAACAACTACCATATCAAATAACCAAATATCAGGAGTCCTGTTGATGTGCAAAATACTATAGTTAAGTGCTATCGAGATTATGTAAATTAACTTCACTGTATCAACTGTTAACTTCACTATAACAACAGCCACAAACAATACTCTCCACCCACCTACATATCTTAAAAGTGAAATATTGTTGGTCATAAAGAGATGATAGCCAAAGAATTTTGATGGATCTCTGTAAATTCATGTATCAACCTTGCTAAAAACAAGGGAACACACACCTTGCCGGTGAAAGCACAATAATGCTGGGCTATGCCATATCTTACAGGCTATGACAAAGGATAAAAAAAACTTAATGAATTATACATGAGTGAGGGACTATTCTACTCTACTTGAGAGAATCAGAAGAGGAACAAACTCTTTTATCAGTCACCTCTAAAGCCCAAATTAAATTTTAAAAATCTATTAATAAGATGATTCCTTTACATACAGAAGTCACTCAATCTAAGGCTATATGGGACCTTAAAACCCAAAAGTTCTGAAACTTCAAGGTGATAGTACAGAACCGAAGTATTCTGGTGTCACTTATAGGAACTTAATATGCATCCCACCCCCCAATTAAAGTGACACAGCCAAAGGGAAAATCTCTCTCCTGGAACAATTCCTTCTTCACAGAAAGTATACTTATGCACACATATGTCTGTGAAACATTAATAATCAAAGTTCTCAAATATTAAATACTTTATTAATATATAGTACAGTTCTGATGTGTGTGTATGTGTAAATCAGTCAAAATAAGTAACTGCCAAAAGTAGTTAGAGTGGCTTTATCCCTTACGCTCTCGCTTATTACCATCTCGACAATTTTGGGGAACCAGTTTACTTTCAGAATGTATAATCAAAAGTTTTACCATGGTGTTGGCACCAGAATTTCAGAGCCCATTTTTCCTTTTTCTTTTTGTATTTTTATGGCACATGAGAGTGCGGTAACTATCCTCGTAAGTGAAACGACTCAGTGCAGTAACGAGGTCTAATACTCCACCATCCACATAAAGCTCAGTATTACAAGGCATCCACCCAATAAAAAATTTTTATATTATAAGAACTTTAATTTTTTCCCCCCAGAAATTTCCAAGACTAATGATAGGTACTCTGTTATTCAAAAGTCCCCTCCCTACCCACCCAACAACCTGAAGGCATGAATTATTCACAAATTCTCAAGGGCTATACATGAACCTACCTGTTATAGGGATCCCTCCCAGACCTGTGTTGTGCTGTGGCGGGAGATTCAAGTCCAAGAAATTACTATTTGAGGTGGGGTTTGCTGTGTGGTTCAAGTGCATGATGCTATTGCGAGGAAAGGCCATCCAAGGATAGCGGGCTGCCTGGCCTGGAAAATTGAACGAATTATAAACTGCTCGGTGCTGCTGAAATTGAGGGAACCTCTGTGGCAAGACTGAAAAGGTACTATTGAGAGAGTTGGCGTTTGCAGGTGCAGCAGGGTGCAGGAACCCAGAGCCTGGGCCTTTGGCGGCTGTAGTGTGTGAAGAGTTCTGAAGAGACGTGGGTGAAAGGGAAGGCTGCTCTTGGACGGACAGTTCCTTTTCAATCAGGTCTGCTAAGGCTTTTCGAGTGACATCAAAGGGATCGAAACCCAAGTCATCCTCTGGTTGTTTAGAAGAACCAAAGCCAAATGCTGCTTGCCAGTCTGTAGAGGACGATACTGGGATTGTTTCTGTTGGGGAGAAAATTAGCGGTGAATTTAAAATGCCCAGCTCACTTGTATAATTAATGAGTACCCGCACTAGTGAAAGGTAAACATCATATTAAAAGATAAAGGCAAATACACACAAAACATGCATGATTTCTTGGTACATTAAAACTGTAAAATTACATCAGACTTCATATAGTTCTAGCACTGATTTCATTAAGTTACTAACTTCAAAAACTGTGAATGAGATTCACTGATTATGCTAATCAAAGAAAAAGTACTTGAAATCCAAATTATACTTAGTCTTTCATAATCAAAACCCAGAATAAGTCATTTAAATGAAATAAAGTAATAACAAATATGATATAACAGCATTTATTAGTGAAGTTCATATTTTAAAATGTATTTATTAAAAAGTATAAACAATTTCAAATATGTATATACTTTATGTACCAAGAATTATAACTTAATAATCTTTGATTTTTATAGTTTTTAAAATTTGTTCCATTGACTATAGATGCTTTTGTCAATGTTAATTTTATGCCATCCTTCACATTAATAAGAGAACCTATAATAAAAAAAAATGAAAATGGCTCAAAAATATAAATTTTAATATAAACTAACTTTTGTCTTTTATCACCGGGGAAAATCTTAAATTTAACTGTACAAACACATATCTGGTTAAAATGTAAGCCCTTAATGCTTCTAGAGGAGTAAGTGTTTTATCACTGGGAAAAAACGATCGAACCACTGATTTCTGGAGAAATCTGTCTGTTAACCTAGAACTAAGTTCCGGGTCACATAACGACTTCCCTACCCATCCAATTCCAGGCAGCTGATTCAAACGATCACATTTGCGTGAAGAAGGAATCAGGGTAAAAGGATGAAAGCACACGCCGCCGAGGACCGAACTGCTCACTCACACAGCACCGCCACACACCCACCTGATGTGAAGAGACTCTGCGGCTCTGGTGCCGTGGGCCAGTCGCTAGACGTCTGCGGGGAGCTGGGGAAAGGAGGAAGCCCACTGGGAATGGGGTTGGGATGGCGGAAGTTATCTGAGAATAACGACTGTGACTCAGTTACTGCCCCTTCGAAAGGAGACCGTGCACTGTGATTGGATGAACTGATGGGGATGACTGGGTTAGATTTTGATAAACCAGGTGGCGGTGAAGGTGTATCACTGTTAGAGATCTAAATAAAATAGGGAAAGAAAAGAATAATCAACATAAACTTATACACTTTAATAAGCCACAATTAAAACAACTTGCAACAAAAAGGTATTAGAATAGTGGTCTTCAAACTGGGGTCCTTGAAAGCTTTTCGCGAGTGCACAAATTTTCTAAAAACCTCCACCGACTTACACAAGCACTTTTCTAAACCTGACCCCCTGAGAAGGCTCAGCAGTCTCCTCGTTTACAACCTTCACAACCTAAGGTCCCTCACTGCACACAGAAAGAACACGTCTCGTCTCTGGGACCCAACTACAGTATTTCGTTCAATGGCGAAGACTTTCTGGGGCCACACAAAAACTGACTAGAAGTGTTCCGGCTGGTGATGAACAGTGACTGACTCTCATGACTAGACTCTTGCCAACTAGGTGACCCTCAATACATTAGTTTTGGGGGGGAAAATGGAAAGAAGATCTAATCAAGTTATTTCCACAGACGACATTAAAAGTAATTTTTATGATAAATCTTTCTTACGATGTATTTGATTCAAAGAAGTCTGAAAAATTTGAGTGACACTGTTTCTTCCATTTCCCATTTATGAGAACAAGACATCTTAGCACTTACATTTAGAAAAATAAAAATATAGCTGGGGTTACTGCTGAAACTTGTACCAAAAGGTAATATTCATCTACAGATACATGAAAACTAAGTTTAAAATGGCCCTGTCAATCCCAGTAAGAAATGAATTTCCAATATAATTTTAGTGTTTAATAACTAGTATTTCTCAAAATCCATACTTACATAAGTTGCTTTCATCAAATCAAAATACCAATATACAATATGTTGGAAGTCACATCCTTTACAATTTTTTAAACCTACCATTCAAAAATCTTAAATGTAAACCTAAAATACACAAGGGGACATACGGATTTTCAAATTCTTTTATGGAATTTGTGAGCAAAAATTTTGGAAAAGCAGTGTATTTCAGATCTCTACGTTTCTCACAAACACTGTGGAAGAGATCAGAACCACGATTTTTTACCAATGTAAGACGGGGCACAGAAACTGAACCAGTGAAAAACTAGCGACCAAACAAAATGATACAAAGCATGCTCTAGAGATCAGGACCTCATTCAGTGGCACTGTTGGGGCAACTCTGAACTTAACTCGTTAGTTATCATTTCAAATCTCATAGTCATTTGGAGGAAGAGAAAAAACTGTTGTGAGCAAGTACACTGAGAAAATAAATTTGACAGCAAGGGACAAGGAAGCATATGGTGTAGAAACAACTCTTAAAATCAGGAAGGTGTAAAGCATAGTCTGGGACCATTTCACGTAAGGTCAAGAAGACCACAGCCCTGACCAGTGTGGCTCAGTTGGGTAGACATCATCCCGCAAAGTGAAAGGTCACTGGTTCAATTCCTGGTCAGATCACATGCCTGGGTTGAGGGTTCAGTCCCCAGTCAGGGCGTGTACAACAGGTAACCAACAGAAGTTTCTCTCCCTCTCTTTCCTCCTCCCTTCCCCTCTCGCTAAAAATTAAAAAAAAAAAAAAAAAAAAAAATCTTTTTTTAAAAAAAGACCAATAATAAGAGATTCTAAGGACATGAGTACATTGCCCCACAGCACAATGACATGTGGTATAATGGTAATTCTGAGTCATGAAAGGGTTAAATTATGCTCTACAGATTCTGTGGAGAAAAAGGCGGCTAATTATAATACACTTAACAAGAATGTTAAATTGTTTCCTATTTAAGGTATCTTGCACGGCCTAGAAAAGTCACTTACACGGAATACCCTATTTGGGGTGGGGAGGAGGGTGAGAGGAGAGAGCAGATAAATGAACAAGATACAGTATCAAAATCTTACCTGCTGGGAATTATCACCATTCCCTATACTGAGAGAATCGGAAGGTTTGTCAATGGGGCTGTGAAAAGAAAACAAATAGAATAAAATCAGAGTAAAATCATTCTTCCGCAATAAAAACTAACTCCCCAAAGCCAGAAAAACAGACATCTTATCCTCTTAACATTTATTGAAGCATTATGATTTAAGACATTGGGTTGATGTTAAGGATACAAAGAAGTATAAAATAAAATCCCTACCCCAGAGCAACTTACACTCTAATCGGGTTCTCCAAAAACAATGGGTGAAACAATAGCTTATTTTAAAAACCACTACTTAAAATGCATACTACTAGAAGTAATAGGTTAAAAGTCTAACTAAGTATCTTTTTAGTTTTGTGCACACAATTAACACAGTCCCCATTAAACTTCTTAAAATAATACCCCTTTTTCTAGGTGTTTGACAGGGAACATGAACGTTATTGGAATGTTCTCTATAGGTTCTTAAGAACAATAAGTGTAATACTTCAATAACCTTGTCACAACCCTACAGCAGCCATGCGCATGTGTACACACAAACACACACCCGGGACTAAGAGAAACAAACTTCTGTGCTAATAACTGACTCTTCAAAACAAACATTAAAGCTTGACTCCCACATGGAGAAAATGCAGTACCATAGTAAAGGAATACAGAATTGATATCTTAAAGTCCATTTTAACTCATCTGACTTAAAAAAAACAAACAAAATCTTTCCCAGCACCACAACACTTACACAGCACTGACACACAACTAGCAAGCTGTTTCTACAACTAACTTTAACCCGGCACATGAACAAAAGGTAAGGACACACCCAGACACAATTATTTATTTCTGATGCAACACTAGAGCCAAAAAAGTTTAAGATTCCACGTTTCTCAAAATTATTTTATTGCCTGAAAATGCATACAAAGTCACCTTACAGACAGCCTACTGGTACTACATTTAACTGCTCTAAAAAATTTTAAGAAGGGCTAGTACCCAACCTGAATACCAAGGGCATCTTCTGCAGAAACTGCCAGATGCTCTCGAATTTGAGATAGGTCTAAAATTTACTTGAAGAGCATCTTTACTTCTTATTATTCACAAAATATCTATAATCAATTCAAGTTATTAAGTCAAGTGGGTAATTCCAAATAATTTTAAGATAGAGTTCTGAGCCTATGAAGTTGAAAGATATTTGGGGCAACAAGCACACCCAAGCATCAGCTAGTGCCAACTAGCTGACGAACTGTTTGATCAACAAATGCTATAGGTCCTTAGGGGTGAAGCTACCACAAAGCTACCACAAGCGGGGCGTTTAGGAGACATTTTCTAGGGGGGTTCAAATTTAAGCAGGCCCTTAAAAAGATCTACACACTCAGAGAAAGGAGGAAGAAAAGGAGAAAGAAGAGCATTAAAGGTAGGAATTATAAATACACGTGTATCAGGAATCAAAAGGTAGCAGGCAGAGCTGGGAGCAAGTTAACCAGCTTAGCTAATGTGAGATGATTTTAACAATGGCAGGTTAGGACAGAAAGGTGGGCACAGGTCAGACACTAGAGGCCAATGAAAATTTTTGAACACAGAAATGATATAAACAAAGCTGTGTTTTGGAAAGACAAATTTGGTGGTAACATGAAGAACAGACTGGTACATAATACTACTGATAATCTGAGATAAACCTGAAATATTTTTAAAAACTTCTATGTGGTAAAATACAATTAACATAAAATTTACCATCTTAGATATCTTTAAGTGCACAATTCAGCGTTACTAAATACATTCATTCACAGTTGTTAAATCACCACCACCGACCATCCCCACAACTCTTTAATTCCGTACCCACTAAACAGTACCTCACCAATTTCTCCTGCCCCCAGCATCCATCACTGTACTTTCTGCATGATTTTGACCCCTCTAATTACCTTGTATAAGTGGAATCAGAGTATTTGTCTTATCGTGACTAGCTTATTTAACAAACAATGTCCTCACAGTTTATCCACAGTGTAATACATTGAAGAATGTCCTTCCTTTTTCAGGCTGAATAATATTACATTGTATGTATACAACATATTTTTGCTTGTCCATCGATCTGTCCATGGACACTTCACTTGCTTCCACGTTTAAGCTACTGTGAGTAATGCTGCTATGACGTAGGTGTACACATATCTCTTTGAGATGCTGCTTTCAATTCTCTCAGGTATATACCCAGAAGTGAAGTTGATGAACCATATGCTAATTTTTAATTTTTTGAGAAACCTCCATACAGTTTTCCACAGCAGCTGTACCATTTTACACTCCCTCCAATAGTGCACAAGGGTTCCAATTTCTTCACATCCTTTCTAACACTTGCCTTCTGCTTTTCTTTTATCTGTACCTTTGGAGTCATATTCAAGAAATCATTGCTAAATCCAATGTTGTGAAGCTAGGTAAATGTCCCAAGGTCCTATGCTTTCTTTTTAAAGGTTTTAGTGTTTCAGGTCTTACATTTAGGTCACTGATCCATTTTGAAGCATTTTTTCTTTTTATATTCACCTGAAGATATGCTTATTGATTTTGGGAAGAGAAACAATAACGTGAGAGAGAAACACTGACCAGTTGCCTCCCATACATGAGATCAAACCTGCAATCCTTTGGTGCATGGCACGACTCTCCAACCGACAGCCACGTGGCCAGGGCTTAAAGCAATTTTGAATACAGTGTTTGGTAAGAGTCCAACTTCATTCTTTTGCCTGTGGATATCCAGTTTTCCCAGCAGTATTTTTCTTGAAAATGCTGTCCTTGCCCCTACTGAATTGTCTTGGTACCCTTGTCAAAAATCGTTTGACCCTATATGTGACAGTTTAATTCTGGATTCTCTATTCTATTCTATTTCATTGGTCTATATGTCTGCCTTTAGCCAATAAATAACACACTACTTTGATTTCTGTAGCTTTGTAGTAAGTTTTGAAATCAAAAAGTGTGGGTCCTCCAGTTTAATTCTTCTTTTTCAAGATTATTTGGCTATTTGGAGATTCCATATGGATCTTAGAATGAGTGTGCTAGATGCAAAAACTTCCACTGGAATTTTGGTATGAATCGCACTGAGTCTGTAAACAGCTTGGGTAGAACTGACGTTTTAATAATGTTAAGGCTTCCAACTCATGAAACTGAGATGTGTTTTAACTTATTTATGTGTACTCTTTCTTTCAGCAATGTTTTGTATTGCTCAAGTCTTTTTCTTCCTTGCTTAATTCCCAAGTATTTCATTATTGTTGATGCTGTTGTGAATGGAATTGTTATTGTAATTTCCTTTTTAGCTTGTTCACGTTCACCTATAAAAATGCAAACGATTTTTGAGTATTGACTTTGTATCCTATTACAATGCTTAATGCATTAATTAGTTCTAACAGAGGTGTGTGTGTGTGTGTGTGTGTAATCAAGAGTTTTCTGCATATAAAACTGTATCATTTCCAAAGAGGTAATTTTATTTATTCTATTTCAATATCTCTTCTTTTTCTTGGCTGACCTTTTATGGCTAGAACATCCAATACTTTGTTAAAAAGAAGAAAATGTTCATTCTTGCCTTGTTCCTCATCTTGAGAGGTAAACTTTCTGTCTTTCCCCACTGGGTATGACATGCACTGTGGATTTTTTATGTAAGGTTTTTATTACGTTGAGGTAGTTTTCTTTCATTGCTAGGTTGTTAATTGTTTTTGTCATGAAAAGGATGTTCAATTTTGTCAAATGTTTTCCTGCAACAAATGAATGAGTGGTTTTTATCCTATATCTGTTTACGTGGCCTTTCTTATTGTTCAATTTTCGTACATTAGACCATTCTTCCATTCCAGGAATAAACCCTACTTGGTCCTGATGTATATATAATCCTTTTAATGTGCTGAATTGTTTGCTATTTTGTTGCAAATTTTGCATCAATGTTTATATGGGATATTGGTCTGTAGGCTAATTTTCTTACAGTGTCTTTGTCCAGCTTTGGTAATCAGGTAATAATGGCCTCACAGAATGAGTTAGGAAGTGTGCCCTCCCCTTCAATTAAAAAATTTTTTTTGAGAAAGATCAGTATCAGTTTAACTATTTGGCAGAATTTCTCAGTGAAGCCACCATGTCCAGGGCTTTTCTTTGTTGGAAGATATTTCATTATTAATTGTCTCCTTACTAGTTATATATCTATTTATATTTTCTATGTCTCCTTTTTTTTTTTGGTCTTGGTAGCTTTTATTCTTGTGTATCTGTCCACTTCATCTAGGTTATCCAATCTGTAGGCATACAATTGCTCACAGTGCTCTCTTATAATGCTCTTTTATTTCTGTAGAATCTGTACTAATACCCACCACACTTTCATTTATGATTTTAGTAATTTGAGCCTTTTCTTTTTTAATAGTCCACCTACCTAACAGATTATCAATTTTGTCGATCTTCCCAAAGAACCAACTTTTAATTCCACTGATTTTCTCTACGGTTTTCTAATTCTTTCTTTTATTTATCTCTACGCTAATCTTCATTATTTCCTTCCTTCTGCTAGCTTTGGGTTTAGTTTGTTCTTTTTTTCTTATTCTTTAAGTTACAAAGTTAGGCTGCTGACGAGATCTGTCTCGTTTTTGCATGTAAACATTTAGAGTGGTCCCTCCTTACACAGAGTTTTGTATCCTATGGTTTCAGTTACCTGAGGTCATCTGAGGTTGGAAAATATTAAATGGAAAGTTCCAGAAAGAAACACTTTGTATGTTTTAAATTGTTCATCGTTCTGAGTAGCATGATGAAAGCTTGCGCCATCCGGCTCCATCCCACCTGGGACATGAATCATCCCTTTGTCCAGCATGTACATGCTGTATACGTCACCTGCCTATTAGTCACTTAGCAGGCTTCTCAGTTATCAGATCAACTGTCATGGTATCAGTGCCTGTGTTCAAGGAACCCTTACTTTATTTGAAAATGTCACATTCACATAACTTTTATTGCAATATATTGTTATAATTGTCCTACTTTATTGTTAGCTATTATTGTTACTCTATTACTGTTCCTAATTTATAAATTAAACTTTATCATGAGTACATAAGTATGAATAGAAAAAAACATTGTATACATAGGGTTAAGTACTATCCCTGATTTCAAGCATCCACAGGGTCCTTGGAACTTACCTGCTGCGTACAGGGAAAGACCACTGTACAGCCATAAATTTCCCCCTCAGCATCAGTTTTGCTGGCCCCCATAAGTTGTGGTGTATTGTATTTTCTTTTTCATTGGTCTCTAAGTATTTTCTAATTTCCCTTGTGGTTTTTTGACCCATTATTTGTTTAAAAGTGTGCAATTTCTAATTTTCTCAATTATCCAGATTTCCTTTGTTAATGGTTTGTAACTTCAACCTGTTGTGGTCAGAAAAGATAACTGTATGTTATCTATCTTTTAAAATCTACTGAGATTTAATTGTGATATTACATATGGTCTATCCTGGAATATGCCCCATGAGACCCTGAAAAGGATGTGTATTCTATTGTTTGGGTACATTTTAAGTATATATCTACTAAATACAGCTGACTTACTGCATTGTTTAAATACCTTATTTTCTTTTTGGCTATTCTGTCCATTATTGTGACTGGGGTATTGAACTCTCCAACTACTACTGTAGAATTAGTTATCCCTTTAGTTCTGTTTTTCCTGCCATTAGGTGCCTAAATGTTTATAACTGTCCTTAACCTTTTATTAATATATAGTGTCCTGCCTTCACCAGTGTGGTTCAGTTAGTTGTATGTTGTTCCACAAAGCAAAAGGTTGCTAGTTCAATTTCCGGTCAAGGCACATGCCTTGGTTGTGGTTTGGTCCCCAGCTGGGCCACATACAAGAGGCAACTGATCAATGTTTCACTTCCTCTCTTTCTCCTTTCCCCACTCTCTAAAACCTTAAAAAACAAAAAACAAAACACACACACACACACATTCACATACACACATACATACTCATGATGTTCTTGTCTCTTACAATCTTTTTTGACTTAAAAGTTTATTTTGTCTGATTAGTATAGTCACACCTGATCTCTTTTGGTTACTACTTGCATCAAATATCTTTTTCCATCCTTTTAATCTCAACTTGTTTGTGTCTCTGGGTCTAATGTGAATCTCTTGTAGAAAGGATATAGTTAGATCACATGCTTTTATCCAGTCTGCCAATCTCTGTCTTCATGTAGGAGAGCTGAATACATTTACATTTAGAGTAATTACTGATTAGGATGGAGTTATATCATCACACTATTTTTTATAGCCCCCTTATCTCCTACATTACTATCTCTTTGTGTTTAGTTGATTTTTTTGTAGTGAAATGTTTAAATTCCTTTCTGATTCACTTCTGTGTATATATTAGAGATATTCTCTCTGTTGTTACCATGCTGACTACATTTAACATCCTAAAACTGTAATACTCTATAAGGTTATACTAACTCCAAGAGCACGCAAAAACTCTGCTCCTTTATAGCTCCACCTCTACCCCTTTAAGTTGTTGATATCACAAAATTACCTCTTTATACATTATGTACCAAAAAACAAACTAGTAATTCTTTTAAATTCAGATTCTTAAATTGTATAGAGAACAAAATATGGAGCTACTAATCAAAGTTACAGCAATCTAGTATTTTATATTAATATACTAGACTTTAAAGGTATTGATCACTTCAATTATGTAGGAAACAAAAAGTATAGTTACAATATTACTAGCTTTCATAATAGATTTTTGTTGCTACCTACTCTGCCACTTATTTACCTTTACTGAGATCTTTCTTTCTCTGTAAGGTTTTGGGTTACTGTCTAGTGTCCTTTCATTTCACCTTGTAGGACTCCCTTGAGCATTTTGTGCAAGGCAGGTCTAGAAGTTATAAATGCCCTCAGCTTTTGTTTAGCTGAGAATGTCTTAATTTCTCCCTCACTCTTTGGAGACAGTTTTGCTGGATATAAGATTCTTGGTTGATGTTTTGTTCTTCTTTTAGTACTTTAAATATATTGGCCCACTGTCCTCTGGCCTCCAAAGTTTGTGACAAAAATATGCCAGTGATCTTATTGAGGATTATTTCTATGTGATGACTTGATTTTCTTGCTCCTTTCAAGATTCTGTCCTTGTCTTTGGCTTTCTAAAGTTTGATTATAATGTATCTCAGTGTGTCTCTTTCAGTTCATCTTAGAACTCGTTAAGCTTCTTGGATGTTTATATTCATGTCTTTCATCAAATCTAGGAAATTTCCAGCCGTTATTTCTTCAAATAGTCTCTCTGCACATTTTTCTCTTCTTCTGAAACTTTGAGAAAGAGTATGCTGGTCGACTTAAGGATGTCCCACAGGTTCCTTGGCCTTGGTTCACTTTTCTTCAATCTTTTTTGTTTTCCTCAGACTTGATAATATCCATTGTCTAATCTTCAAGTTCACTGGTTCTTTCTTCTGCCTGTTCTAATCTGTCTTTGAATCTTTTGGTGAATTTTTCATTTCAATTATTGTACTTTTCAGCTCTAGAATTTCCTTTTGGTTTCTTATTTCCATTTTGTTTATGCATCATTTTCTTACCTTTCTTCACGTCTTTGTGTAGTTCTTTAAGATATTTAAAGACAGGTGTTTTAAAGTCTTGGTCTAGTATATCCCATTCTTTTTCAGAAAGTTTCTGTTGATTTATTTTTCTCTTTGAAATAGGTGATGTTTTTCTGTTTTTTCCTATGACTTATGGTTTTTTGTTGTTGAACACTGGCAATTTGAATCTAGGAACACGGTCCCTTTGGAAATCAGATTCTCACCCTTCCTCAATATTTGCTTCTTGTTGTTGTTGTTTGTTTGTTTGTTTTGGGGGGCGGACTTTTGTGGGCTGTCCCTGTGCTGAGAAGATAAGCCTTAGGTATAAACTCAAGATCTTCTCAGATCTTTTCTTAGACATTCCCTGGACAAGCAGAGTCACTTTCTAATTCCCCCTATATGCAGTTGTTCCTTAATGTCTGGCTCCCCAAAGGGGGAAAGGTGAAAATTGACAGGAGCTAAGAATTAGCTCTATAAATCCCCTGTGAATCACTTCAGAAAGAGGGAGAGAAGCTTGCAAGAATGGAGGAGGTACAACAATGGCTGCTCGACTCATGGTTTGCACCTCTGTGATCAGAGGCAGCACACAGCAGTCAGGACAGAGCAGAGATCCTCAACATTTGGAGAACAGGGTCCTTTTTGCCCACTCTGGTTCCCTCAAGCTGTGTGCAAGGAGCTCCAGAACCATGTGCAAAGCTACCTGTCATGCTGCTACTGTGCTGAAAGCTGAGATTGACCACAATTAACCAACAAGTCGCCCTGGAAGTTGCAAGCCTTCAACAGACTTCAAAGTTCCAAAATAGTTACATCAGACAAATTGTGCCAGTACAATTATTGTCTGGGTGGGAAGAGAGACTTTTGTTGCTACCTGCACCACCACCTTCCCCAAACTTGCACTGCTCTTATCACACTGGGAAGAGAGCAAAAAGGCGAAAGGAACTGGCACTAATAGACACAAAACGTATTATAAGAGGAGAATCTTGGTTAACCTTCCCAACCACCAGCATCAAAGAACACCAAATAATAATTTTCAATATAATCAAGACCAGTTTTGTTCACGTCAAGGGCAATATATGGAAATACTGCATTTAGAACAAGTCTTAAAAAGGCTTATGAATTACGACTACTTAGAGTAACTTTATGCACCTTGTCCACCATGCCAGCTGCAGTTTTATAAGCTTATTTTTTACATATTTTCTGGGAGAGTTTTATCAAAGATGCTTAAAATTTCTAGATCAGTGTCATCAATTCAAGGACGGCCACTGAAAAATTGGGATTGGAGCAAGATATCAGTAAGCTTATGTTCCACTGAATTTTAGGATGTTCTTCAATTTATTTTAAGGATAATTAAGGAGTTCAAAGAATAATAAAGGAAAAGCATAAAGATATGACTAGAAATTGCTTTACTTTCTATGTGGGCTATATAAAGTCTGTTAGAGTTAAATCTGCCATTATAAGTGCAACTATCATTGTAGAAGTGGAAAACAAAGATGCGAGTCCCTGAAAATGCAGGTAAAACCCTAAGAAAATTTATATTTACAAATTCCAATTCCAATATGAACTCCTTGGATCTCTAATAGCTGGACAGAATGTAGATAGCCTGAGGCTACTACTAAGAGTCAAAGTTCTTACAACTTCCCTGGCATGAGATGTCAAACTTGCTTCCTCATCAAACTCTGTCTACTTAAGCTGTGATTCTATTAACAAATCTGTGGTTTTATATTCAACATCCACCTACCCATGTCGCTCCATTATCATGTCAAGAAGGTTACGAAAGGAAAACAAACTTCCATAAACACTACTTTTACTAATGAAGAAAGAGACCTGCTCTATGAAATGTACTATTCTCTGATCAAAAACTACCAAGTCCCACTGATATCAGATGAAACGAGACTGGGTATGCCAAGAAAAATTGCACATAGTTTTTTATTTAAAACAAACAAAGAAATCTGCAAGTGTCCTTCTCGTCTCTCCCTTCCCCCTCCCCGCCCCCAGGTCAGCATGAAGTTTATTAGCCACTTCTGCTCAGAAAGGCTTTTTTTTGAACAGGACTGTTCCTCCAACACACCAGGCATGAAACGCCCACACACACAGGTCACCTCAAAGACAATGCCGGTTCAGTTCTAGACCACTGTAATAAAGCAAGTAGCACAATAAAGCAAGTCAATCTTTTTGCTGGTGCAGGGCCTTGCCTTCAATTAAAACAAAAAATAAACAAACCAAAAAAAAAAAAAAACGCATTCTGTGAAGAACAATAAAGTGGAGCGCAATGAAATGAGGTATGCCTGTACAGGGCCTTTCATTGGCACCTCAGGTTACCCTAGAAACACATCTTGGAGTAATGGCAGGTGTCTTCTGGGATTCCCTGGGACTGGCTCTAGAGCAGGCTCCAGCTTCAGTTCTGGTCCTGCCTTTGGCTCTGGCACTCTGTGAAACCATGCCTACTGTGAGTTCCAGTCCTGGCCCCAGAGCAGCCCTGCCTCAAACAGCGGTTCGAACTCCAGGCCAGCTCTGGCCCCAGTGCCAGCTCCAATGACTCCAGTTCTGGCTCCAGGTGAAGCTCTAGCAGCTACTGCAGCTCATCCGCCTGTGTGTTCAAGACCATAGTGAGCCTGTGTTTTGGGTATTTCCTCCATTCCTGGAGATGAACTATCCCCCGGTAGCAGCCTCATCGTAGAGGATTTGACGGTCGAGGAAGCAGAGCAGGTTCCCAGCTATGCTTTCCTCAGTGAGCAGTTGGTAGTGGTGGGTGCTTTCAGTCGGTGTGAGTGACGGCAGTACCTCCTTGGTGCGGGGTTGCACAGAGTAGATGAGAACCTTATCATCCTCCTGGTGTTCTCCCTTTTGGTGATTCACTGAAGCAAGCAGGCACCAGAAATGATCTTCTTCAGCAGCTGGTGCTCCTGGTTCTGGTTCACAAAGCCCACGATGTGTCCATTATTCCAGATATTCATCAGATGATCATGTATCACGTTCAGAATTTTATCCTTCGTGCCCAGAACGGTTTGCCTGGGAGGCTCTGTTGCTTAATGAAGTCATCCCAGTACCACAATGCACACTGAATTCTAGAGTCCTGCCCAACAGCTTGTCACTCAGCTTACTCAGCTGCTATACAGGTCAAGGGTTTGGCCAACGTAGTAAAAATGCCAACTGAGAGCAGGGCCCAGCAAAGTTTAGGCGGGCTTTTGTGGGGGGGGGGATGAGGGGATTAAAAAGAAGTGCTGATTTTGGAGTTCTGAGCTAAGCAGACTGAACCAGAGAACTGAGGCCCAGGTAACTGAGAGTAAGTTCATCTTAGAAATAGAAATAATAGTCACGTGGAGGGTGTCTGTTTTCAGCTCCTGCTTCAGTCCCTGGCAGGTGCATCCAACCATGTAGCTGATAATGTGAGGCTCCTCTGTCCCAGCCAGTAGCCTCACTGCTGCCCTTTCCAAATCACCTGAATGTTGCTGTCAGGTAGCCAAAGTTCCAAATGAAGTCCTGTCCCTGCCCCTTCGTTGGGGGTCAAGTTTTTCTTGACCCCATAGGTTTGAACCTATAATGCATTGTAAAACCTCGTAATGACAGTCCCCTGTCAATGGAGATCTCTGCGGTCAGTGACCCACTGCCTTTCTGGAATCTCACCAGCGGCCTTGTCCATACAGGAAACTTCCTCCCAGTCTGCAGGCTGAAGGGCCGATGGGGAGTTTAGGGCACAGAGGGCTGAGTTTCTACCACAAAGGCTTTGTGGAGCAGACACTGTAGCAATTCTGCATCCTGGGCCTTTTGTAGGTCCATCTCTTTGGTCAGAGGGTCGTCCTGATAGCTAACCAGGTGACTTCAACCCTTCAGCTGCATCAGCAGCTGATGCAGGTGAAACAACAGCTTTACTCCAGCAGTGAACCGCTTCTCCAGCGTGTTCCAACAGCCATGCTTGCATGCCCCGGACTCTGGCAGCACTTGCTCAACTGAGATAGTTAATTGGGTTAGCAGTGCTTTAGAAGCACCCAGAACCTCCTTTCTCCTTTTATCCAGCTCACTGAGAGTCTCCCACAGAAGCTGCTGCTGTCTGGTCCACGGGGGTCCACAGAGGGGTCCACACTGGCGTCTGGGCTTTTTATGGAGCGCAGAAGATATCCTGCTGGTCTTCCAGTTGCTGATGGATTTCACCAGCTTTTCCATCTTAGCCCTCAATACCAGGATCCAGGATTCAATCTCCTGCTGCCGGCTCTCCAAAGGTGCTTCAAGGCCTGGTTCTCCTGGTTCGACTGAGCCCTTTGAGCCTGGATCAGATTAAAGAGATTAAAGATCATCTCAGCCAACTGGGTAGGACTCGGGGAAAGGTCTGAACGTCCTGACAGAACTTTCACAAGTTGTGCTGTAGCAACGAGCACTCACAGTTCAGTTGGCAAAAGTGGTGGAAGAACCGCATGTTAGCCTTGGAGTGATCCTTGCCCAGTGAAGTCTCCTGGCCAGTTTCGTCTTCAGTCCAGATCACTAAGTACTATAAAATGTCCACCAGCGGGAGGCTATTTGATCCTGAAACGGGCTGTCAAGATGCTGCAAAATCTGTGCCATTTGGGGTCTGAGTTTGGCTAGAGACTCAATCTGCACTCCCTGCAGTGGTTCTTTCTGGTCACAGTTTCCATTCCCGAGAGGGAGCTCCAACACCAGGGCCTCCAGCCCTACCGTAGCTTTAGACCCTCTGACCCACCCCCAGGTAGCAAACTTGGAGGCTGAACACCCAAGCTCGACATTCCCAGCCGGGTGGACCAACCCTAGCTGCCACTCAGCTCAGGCTTTCTTAGATCAACCTCTTTCTGCCACAACGAAAAAAATGTCTTGCATTTTGAAACAGGAGTTTTGCTGTTCACTCCATTTTCAACAGGAAAGATTAACAACCATTTGCACAGCACAAAGCAGTGGGGCAGATGTTGCCTAATCAGGGTAAAAACCTAGAAAGGTATTGGAGAGTTCAAAAATATTAATTTGGTTCTCGTGGATAACAGCAAAAAAAAAAGAAAAGCAGATGATATAAACTGAACTAAATTGAAGAATGAGAGAGGCAAAAACAATCATCTTTGAAAAGGCTGAGTCGGAAGACCACCTGTACCTACAGTTCAGTCAAATACCGACAAGTCATGTGCCGAGAGAGAGAGAAATCAAGACACCTAAAGACACAGCTGATCGAAAATCACTGAATTCAAGTGGGGCTTAAGAGTTTTGACAGATAGTTTGGTCTCATAGCACAAACAAGGCATTATTTCCAGAAGGTAATGCTGCGTGTCTAAATCCCTGTAGATAAAAATTCCTAAATATATGATGTTTTCATATAAACAATCGCACTAATTTTTTTTTAAGTTTTAGCCCTAAACAGTTCTGAAATAATGATGAGATTACCGATTTCTCAGAAGCATTTTTCAATTAACTAAACAATTGGAATCCAATGCCATGAAGCTTTTCAAAAAATAAATATATATGTTTACATTTATTTAATTAAAGTATGGAGGTGCACTTCCAGGCTCTGCCCCTGGAGATTCTAATAAATTGAGACATCTGACATCCTAAGATTGCTGACGAGAGTAAGTGAAGAGAGCACAATGAAAAGATACCTATCAATCAAGTTTCCTCAAAGCCCCTGTATTTATTAGCTTTTAGAGCTATAAGGATTATTTAAATACTTTGCTTTATAGGTAACCATACGAAAATTCACGAATCTCTGCAAGCAGGCAGGCAGACAGAGCTGGGCCTCCATTTGGCTCTTCAGATGCCTGGCCAACTCTGCTGGCTTCTAACTTGCCCAAGGTCTTCAGCTGGTAAACAAACAGTGTCTCCATCTAAATGAAGGTATTTCAAACCCCAAACTTAAAAACAAAATACCCCAGTCCGTAAACATCACCACTGTATATCTCCCTCACTCCCCATTCTCATCATTTGTATTCATCATTTCAAAGTAATTTATCAATACAGAAAAAGAGCACATCTGCAGTCCATACTCAATCGGACAGATATACTCTCAAATTCATAATAATGGGGGGAGAAAGAAAATGACACATTCCTTTTTAGAATTTATTTTCATTTAAGTGATAGGGATAAAGGCAGACTACAGAACATTACATACTTACTATCATGTATGTGTACCGAGGGACTGTGTCAGGGTGCAGTGAGGATTAGGAGCTATGACACTCTTAATATTTGTACTCTAGTGTCAGTGTGTAAGGTTCCAGGTTTTGCTTTCTTGCAATTCTTCTATAGCCGCTGCTCACTACATACGAATGCCAAGAAAAGAGGGAAACGAACCATTTGTTTTCTTTTTTCCCTATAAAGTTTAGTTCTCAACTTAAGAAAAACTTCTCTAGGGGAGGACTGTGGAAAGAGTTACGCTGTTCATCTTTCCAACTTGGTAAGTCTTCCCTGTGGGGAGAAGGAAATTGATTTACAGATCTGTCCCTACCGCCGCAGCCTGTGTGATGGCAATGTGGACACAGGAAGCATGGGCGACCTTTGGTACCACTGACAGGCAAACTCTCTCCTGCAGGGGTTAGCATGGAAAGAAAACAAGCTATAGGAGCCTGCTCAAAAAACAAACAGCAACAATGAAACACAACTCTCTCTAACTTGGGCCATCAGCCATCCTTAATAAATTTTGGGGACCTACTTAAACAAACAGAGAACAACCCTTCTTCCCCTAGAACGAAACTTCTATACCATGTATCACCCAAATCTGTTCTGAGTCCCAGCTGAGGTTCAGTAGCCCTGGCTTTGGGCAAAGTAGTTAAATGCACACACTGTTTTAAATCCTCCTTGGTCTTCCCTCTCCAACTTGGAGCTCCTAGGAAACTCCTCTCCTGTTACTGAAACAGTTATGAATGTGCTCTGACTATACTGTGTATGAAGCCAATAAAATATTAGTGTATCTATTTATAACTCATCACAAAAAAAAAAAATAAAGAAAAGCTAAACAGTAGTTATAAATGCTGAAAAGACATTTGGTAAATTTCAATTTTCACTTCCAATCTAAAGAAAAAAGCTCAGTAAATTATAGAAATAACAAGGTATTTTCATATTGTGATTAAAAATATTTATCTCAAGTAAACGGTCAACATCATACTAAGAGTAGTTAACACACTGGAGATTCCCTATGAAATTAAAGATAGGAACAAGGATGCCTCCCAGCACTACCAACACTGTTCTTTAATTTTCAGCCTAGGGATTCTCAAATAGAAAACGTGGTGGTGGGAGATCCAATACAATAAAACAGGAAAAAGACAAAAAAATCTTTCCTGGGACACACAAATGACTTGAATAGAGAGGTATACATGCTAATGGTTGAGATGACTCAATGTTATAATTGTATAACATACATTCTTCCAAATTGGATTTATAAATTTAAGTATTTTGAAATACAAATAGATTGGTCAACTCACTGAGGAATATTAGATCTATATACTGCACGTAAAATACTTAAGTATACCAATAGAACATGGCAAACAGATATGAATTCACTATGTATAAAAATGTCACTCTTCATTGAATACAAATTAAAATGACAAAGCTTTCTGCCTTGGCCAGGCAGCTTGGTTAGTTAAGAGTGTTGCCCCAATGTGCCCATTTTGCAGGTTAAGTTCCTGGCCAGAGCACACACGAGAATTAAACAATGAATGCATCAATTAGTGGAACAAAAAACTCCCATTTCTCCCTCTCTCCCTTCTTCTCTAAAACATCAATAAATTAATAAATATTTCAAGAAAATAATTATAAAATAAGAAAGCTTTTTTTGTTACATTGGTAAATGTGCAGGAAAAAAAATACTCAAATGAAGGATACTCATAATTTTTGACTCAACAGTTTTCTATGTGTAAGAACATCAAAGATATAACCAAAATGCTTATACAAAAAATGACCATCACAGTGTTATAAATAACAGCACCAAAATGAAAGTAACATAATATACACCAGCAGAAGATTGGTTTAATACATTTGAAATACTCATATATAATGGATTACTACTCAGCCATAAAAAATAGTTTTCGTGACATGGGAAAATACTCATATAATGGGTATTAAATTTTAAAAGGTAACAAACCAATGTATTTTGTGTTTATTTACATGCACTGGAAGGGAAAATACTACAAGGAAATACGTCAAATCACTTTCAGTAAAAATGTCTGAGTATTAAGAATACATATAACATTTACTTCTATATGCTCTACATATTTTTCTAATTTCCTCCAATAAAAACATAGTACTTTTCATATTCAGAAAATATTAATAACAGCTGTTATCTAAAAAAAGATAATCTAAAATTTAAATTTCTGCTCTGAATTTTCTAAGGGCTATAAACCCAGAATATGATTTTAATTCAAATGACATTTTTAATGAGAACAATGATGTGTATAAATGTTAAAAGCATCTGAAATAAATTTTTACTACAATAATCACATTCTAATAGGAAGCACTACAGAGTCAGCAGCCAATGAAGTGATAGCCTATGTTTCATAATAAACAGAGAGGGGTAAAAAGGTACAAAAAGATAAATGAAAAGGGTCAAAGATTATCAAGCCAGAGAGATACCTTTTGGATTTGGCTTTTATTCTTAGCTTTGATATACCTCATATACAAAATTCACATAGTTTATTACATAGTAATTTTATGTTTTACTCTGTGGCCTCTTCTATATATATTTATATAAACATGTACATGTGTATATGTGTATAAACAAGAATTAAATTATTTATAAATAATGTTTACTATTAAAGCAAAGGAACAAGGACTTCAAGAATTTAAATACAACTTCGAAGATAACTGTATTTGGAATACGATTGCCTGACAATAACCCACGGAGTTATTACCTGATCTGTAAAACGGCCCTTACATTATTCTAGTCCTAGCTAGACCCTGGACTATACACGTAACACCCAGACATATAAAACGCTACTTAGGCAAATTTAACTTTGGAATAAATTAAAAAAAAAAGAAAATCAACACCCACATTAATTATAGTTATTTGCTTTAAGTGAATTTGTTTTATAAAAGTTAAACTTACCAAATTTAAAAAGAATAAACACAGGTCCTTATTCATCAAACTTAAGGAACATTCAGGATAGCGTATCACCCCCAAATTATTGTTTTTAACTAATCAGACCATTTTCTGACAGGCAGTTACCAAATACAATACAAGAAATGAAGTGCCAAGAAGGAGACTTGGCATTTAAGACTACGACTCTGTTTAAAGACTGGCCCAATGCAGGTATGCACAAAAACGAACTCTCTGAAGATGAGTTCTGAATCTGGGACACCCTGCTCACCCAGAGCATGTGAGACTCTGGGGACTCCTGACACCAGACAGCCCTGGGTACCTGTGTCCCTAACACACACACACTTCAGTAATTTCCTCTCCCTTTTAGTATTTGGTTCCCTTCGATATGCGAAGGGGAAAACCTCGATTAAGTGACAAGAGCCTTTTAATAACCAACATCCCCTAATTTACTTTTGATAACGCATCTACCGATAAGGCTGTTCCTAGGCAAACCAACACAAAAGGGAAGCTATCAAGAGGCTCATTTAAATGATCCACAGGGAGCAGCAGGCAGCAAATATTCAAACCCCCAAACTGTGACTCATCGTTTCCTATTCGGTGACTCAACACACCAATTCTGCACAAATGATAAGACACTGCAAGAAGGATTCTGTCTGAAAATTATGTAGAAGGAAGAGAGAAGGTCGACAGACAGGAAGGCAAGGTGTCTAATTACACTAATTACACGAATATCGGTACTTACGTATCATACCTCTGCAGTGGGGTCACTTTGTTCTTATTCTTATCAACTGAACCCGTAGATAGTTGAAGAAAATTGGGGTTTAATTTATATAATTCTTGTAGTAGCTTCTGTTCATATTCTTGGTGTTTACCTGCCTAAATGAAAGAAGAAATTAAAACTGCAGTGAGGTTTCACAAAATGGCTGGTATAAAATATTGAATTACTTTCTGAATTATTAAAGATATCCTAAATAAAAGATGTGAGAGTTTTTCATGTCAGAGAAACCTATGAGAAGGCTATCACAGAACTTCTTCTAGACCAATGAACATCCTTTCAACAAAACAACTATGTGTGTATGTTTGTGTGTGTATGTATACATATATATTTTCCATTAATTAAGGCATTTCATCAACGATCGCATTGTGTAGAAAAGTATATTAAGAGACAATATTTTTGCTAGTTCAAAAAACTTACTTTTAAGCACCATTTTCATATGAAAATTATCATATGCCATTACTAAATTTTCTGAAAATCAATTTCTTTTTCTAGATTAAAATGTTTATGCTTCTACTTAACATTTAATGTATTTTAAACTCTAGACCTGGGATTGCCGATTTACAGCTAGTCACTTTGTTTTTATAAAGAAAGTTTTATCAGAACAGTCACATTCACTTATGAACGACCATTTATGAACTGTCTATTATTTATGAATTGTCTAGGGCAGCTTTCATGCTACAACAGCAGAGTCGAGCAACTGCTGAGGAGACCACGTGGCCCAAAAAGCCTAGGATATTTACCAACTGGCCCTTTACAGAAAAAGTTTGGCAATCCCTGCTCTACATACATCAAAGAAAACCCTGCATTTACTGCAGTTGGCAGTTATATATCAGAAGCCCACGTCGCCAACGCTGTGGGAGAAATTAAGCAAAGACCGACCATGGAAACTAGCCATAAGCAGAAATAAGCTGCGATGCAATCGCTCTGAGTAACTTTTTCTGTATGGATATCATGACTAGAATGGCATTTCACTTACCTTCAGGACTGCTAACTGTTTTAAAAGCGTGGTCTAAATAGATGTTTTGGGACATCCGAAACCAAAACAGAACAGTTCAAAACAAAACAATAAAAACGAGCAAGGACAGGGCCCTGTCCTCTCATCGGGCACAACTGTGTCACACACTCGGCACAATTCATCCCTCCTAGTTCTGAGAGGGCTCTTGCCCGTTTCAGCTGGATCTCTGAGTAGTTCATACGGTACTGAATTTTGAGTAATACAGTAACAAAAAAGAAAATTGCAAGATGAGTTCTAGTCAACAATATGAAATGAATTTTAAATTACTAAGAAAAGAATACAACTGGATGTGGATTTTACTTTAACACATGAAAAGCCTTGAAAATTCTTTCTGTAATCAATACTTCAACGGTTATTATGGCTTTCATTAGCCACAAAGAGCTCAAGCTGATAATCGAATAATTCTACTGGGGCAGATCCTAAAACAGGTTAAATCCCATTACAAATTAAGTTCTAATGGATTGTCCATCTATTTTCTTTAAAAAAAATTTTGTACCAATTTTTCAAGTTACAGTTAACATACAATATTATAATAGTTTCAGGTGCCACCCATTTTCTTTTATTGTCCAATACTACTTAAAAATGAGATAAACTGGAGCTCAGAAATTCTTCAACAGAGATTTTCATTGTTAACAGTATCTCTGAGTAAAGCATACTCCCCACTAGTCAAAATTCAGTTTGAAATAGCTAAGATTTCATACAAGAAAGCTTCATGAAGGAAGGAAGGAAGGAAGGAAGGAAGGAGAGAAAAGGAAAAAAAAAAAGAGAAGAAAAGAGGGAAAGAAAAGAAGAGAAAAGAAAAGAAAAAGGAAAGGAAAAAGAGAAGAAAGGGAAGGGGAGGGGAGGGATAAATAAATCAAAAAGCACTTAGTGGATAACTAAGAAATAAGTCACCCAACAAAGATCTTATTTTAATACTGCTTTTGGATCATAAAGACAACACTGTCAAGAAATTGCAATGCATTTATTATAATGGGATTTAATCTGTAGTAACTCCAAGTCAAAAAAGGTATTATTTCATTTTATTTAATAATCTGCTCTTAAAGGAGCCCCTACTAGACTTTCTCTAGTTTGACCTGGAGAATGAAAGGTAGTAATCAATGCCCCCCACCTTCTAAATGAGAAGGGTTCCTGCAAAAGTCCACAGCAACAATCTGAAGTCCTCATCTATAATAGGGAAGTACAGCATTGTACTTTGGTATAATCCTCATTTAATATGCCGTATGGTCAACATTTTTACTTGTAAAGACATGTTTATACTATAAATCGAAAGGAGACAGACAGGAGAAGAGGAAATGTAAAAATGAACATAAAATAATAAGCCTTCAATTTACGATTTACAGGACGCTTTCATGGGGAGAATCATTTTACAAGAATAACGTGAGCTTATCAGCAACATCTGACAGAATATTATTTTCTAGCATGCTCTGTAAAGAGCAGAGGTTGGGGGGGTTGGTGGAACACAACTCATAATTTTAGTATCACGCTTAGCTGTCATTTTGCTGACGTTCCCCTTAAAGTAGCATTTCCCAAAATGCTTTCCTTGGTCAATAAAGTTCCAACTATACATTCCCATCTTAGGTGTGTACTAACATATTAAAGACTCTGGGAAGTCCTGTAGGAAAGACTTCCTGTAGGAAAGAAACCTGTTTATCTTCATTAACCTAGCATTTTCAAACTTAGTGGACCAAAGATCCATTTTTATTATAACGACAGCCTGCAGAACTGACATCCCATGGAATACTGTTCAGGAAATGCTACTTTAAAAGTAATGCGTTTACAAAGATGAAATCCCTAATTTAGCAGTTTTAACTTATAAAGAAGAATCCTTCCTTTTTCTGCAAATTCGATAATTCACATCGCTTTACTACCTGCATTTCCTCTTTTGTGAAGCTGGCCGCCTCGTCCCCCAGTTCATGTAGGTACATGCAGTCAGGCTTCGGACACTGCATGTTCTTTAAGAAGTAACTGCAGTATTTCGTTGTACCTAGCGATGCCTGCGGGAAGAGGAGGGGGAAAAAGGACTCAAAATGTGAGATGACACCACAATGAGAATTTCCACGTGCTGTGCTTTCACTTCACCTGAACGGAGACACAGACACAACACAACACAACAAGAAGCACGGCTGTGAACACTAGAGAAATACGCCATTACTAGCAGGACTTATTAAAGGTGATGCTCATTTGAAAAAACTGAAAAACAAGTCTCCGTCTATGGTTTCTAGGACTTGAACATCCAAAATCCCCTTCCCTTGCGACCAGAAGAGAGGCGAAATTTGTTCCGTATTATGAGTAATTAGGCACGTAAGAAAGCAACTTCCTTTTTCAAATTATGCCACTCGTCCTCCATTTACATAGAGCTTGCTTGGTGGGACCCTTCACTTAACCCTGCACTGACCAATGTCAAAACATTTCAGGACAACACATCAGAACTATTATCTATTTCTGATAATAACAGATTGATTTGATTTTTACTGAATAGAATGTGTAAATATAGAAGACTTTAAATGAGTATTCCCCCCTTAATGAAAGTGTTTATTCATACCTGGCAAAACAGGACCCTACCTAAGTCAGCAGTAAACTAATTAGCTGTCATGGGTTGGTATGGGTGCCTACAAAGCAATCTTCAAAAACACTCCCTTCAAAAGTAATATGGAACTCCCAGGAGGGGTGACCCTCCCTCACCTCAGCACTGCCTATGGAAACCTGCGTCTTGCCCTGAATTCACAGAGGCAAGACACCTGAATTCCTTGTACATTTACTCCCTCCTCTCTGCCCCCGCCCCAATAGCTGGTCTTGTTTCTGCCCCCCTTTCTGATCCATGTACATCATATAATGTGAGACATCATCTGCCTGAAAAAAGACCTTATGTGGATTATTGGGGAAACAATATGTAAGTACTAGGCACTCCTCTCGTTACTACATTTTATCCCTTCCCCTTTAAAAAAAACCAAGAGGACCACATCACCTTAAGCGTTCTGCCGTCTACCACCACATTGTTGACACACTGTATGGCTCTGAGAGCATCTTCTGACCGGATGTAGGTGACATAGGCACTGGCACTTGGACCCTAGAGTGAAAACGTGCTGCTATTAGTTTCAAATTCAGCAAAACATTGAAAAAGATTTCTCTTGCTACTTGCCTAGGAAATTCTAAAAGTACTTACTACCACTATCATTAACAATAATCACAATAATTAGAAGTTGTAGTAGCTTTAATTAAACCACAGACTAGCTCATTCTAAAACAATCATACTTAATAAATTTTATCTGTTTTTAAGTAGACTAAAGTATGAAATAAAATATCTTGGGACTGGCATTTATTCTTTTAAAATCATTTGACAGGCTCATCAAGGTTGTACAAAGCAAGCTTTGAAAATGAGATTTTAAAAGGTAAGATCAGAAGACACTGTGTCAAATTATATTCTCCCAAAAAATAAACGCACTTTGCAAGAATAGTCTATCTGCTAATAGTAGTGTTTCAGATATCCTAAGTTTTCAATATTTGAAAATATCATTCATTAGAAACCATTATCTAATTATTAGACTAATCAATAATAGACTCAACTTCACCTCCCCTTCAAACCATCACTGAATTTTTGTTTACTATTTCCCTCTTATTACTATCAATTCACTGTTAAGTCCTGGAAGAGTCCAATGAACACCAAAAATGGCCCCACCCCACCAATAGAGGTCGCTATGCTACTTAAGTCCTTGACCCTAAAGCTTTCTAACCACAGAAAAGAAATTTTCCTTCTGAACAGCCCAGGTCAAACCCAGACCACAGGGACGCAAAGCAAAAATCCCTATAATTAGTTACCTGTGAGCCTGCATATGATGTGCTGTTATTGATGACAACTTTATGTATTTTACCAAACTTCCCAAAATATTCTGGTCGTTTTAAAACCTATAAAAGAAGAAGAAATAAGATATAAAGTGCCCCATTTGCATCAACTTTATCCTCTTCAGTGAAAGCAAAATAACTTTTATCATTTTCTAGTAAATGCGACTATTTTCCTAGTTACACTCTGTGTGGTTATCCTGCAGGAAGTCATCAACAGAGTCTAATACCTGTTTTTATTGATCTGCCAAATAGAAACTGAGACCACTTAAGTTTGGAATTTTCTACTATGTTCTAATTTCTGCACCAAAACTGTACGGGATACAGTTTACAATATTCTTAACCACAAAACAGATCAAATATCCTGACCACATTTTCATTAATAAATTATCCCTATAAGAAATTACTTCTCAAATGATGACCAAGGACCTACTGAGCAACACGTGGTGCGTGGGAATTTATGCGATCCTGAAGAGCAAGCAGTCAGTGTTAAAACAGAAGAAAAAGCTAAGCAGGTAGAAATGCGTGTGATTAATGATTTATGAGGCCCTCCCCCACCCCGCCCACAGAGCATGCTTTATGAGTAAGACAGAATAAATAAATATTTAAAAAATATATGATATATTAAAGCATTGTTTATGAGCTACAAATTCCAAATATAGTAAGGGAATGCTCCTCATTTGTCAATGCTTTATGAGTTAACACTTTGTGTGTATATATTTAGTTTCCTTATGTCAATAGATATTACCATTTCTGAACTCCCCAATTTTTTTACCTCTCTATTGCTGGTAAATAATGTGTGTGAAACATATAGTTGTGAAACAAACTTATACATTCCTTACTCTATTAGGTTACTTCTCCATGGTTATTTCCTCTCATACTTGTGATCACCTTATGTGCTCATTTAGCTTCTCTTAAAAACTTGCTAAGTTGTGTGTGAGAATATTATGAAGTGTTTGGAAAGAATTCTTTGCATACACTTGAGCAGGTATGCACAGAAAGCTTCCTTTGAAAGAAAGCTTGCTGTTTGGAGAGACTGTAGGAACGGTAGGCCTACAGGTAAACTTGAGAAAAAGAGCCCTGGCTGGGTGGCTCAGTTGGTTGGAGCATCATCCCGTACATCGTGGGTCAGATCCCCCGTCAGGGCACAAACCTACATTACAGGTTCAATCCCCAGTAGAAGCACATACGGGAGGCAAAAGACCAATGTCTTTCTCTCTCTCTCTCTCTCCCCTCTCTCAAATCAATAAACGTATCCTTGGGTGAGGATTTAAGAAAAATTTTAGGAAAAGAACAGAATGTGTATAATTTTGAGGTAGTTGCAAATCATGGTAGAGGTTTTTGTATTAAGGTACTTATTGGCAAATTAGCTAAGTTTAGATATGTTCTGTATCAGACAGAATGAAAGCTTTGTGAAATAGTCTATGACTGGACCATTATTAATTCTTAACACTTTGAAACTTAATATACAGTTGACCCCTGAACAATGTGGTTTGAACTGTGTAGGTCCACTTATACAAAAATTATTTTTCAGTAAATATATTGGAAAATTTTTTGGAGATTAGCAACAATTTCAAAAAATCTCACAGATGAACTATGTAGCCTAGAAATATATAAAAAATTAAGAGTTAAGTATATCATGAATAAATAAAATATATGTAGATACCAATTTATTATTTACTACCATAAAACATACACGAGTCTAATATAAACACTTAAAAATTTTCACAACTTACACAAACACAGACATACATAATGCCGTGCAGTTGGAAGATGTAATAGTAAATGCAAATTGCATGAAATTAACTGCAGTATACACTGTGCCGCTGTGGCAATGTCATCGTCACCTCTTGTGGCGACTGCAAAGAGCTCAAGCAGTACAAGTATCCGCTTAAATGCTATGTGATGCTGAGCATCTCTGTGTGAACAGCTGCCTTGCCAGTGCACTGGGTGGGCAGCACAGTAAAGAGTGATCTCTCAAGGTCCGCGTGTATTCATCATTGCCTTTAGTGCAACACCATAAACCTCCAGTAACACCGGGGCACCCACACGAAGCGCCACTAGTGATGCTGGAAGTGGCCCCAAGAAGCAAAGTCGTGACATCGCGAGAAAAGGCTGAAAGGCTTGGCGTGTATCACAGAGTGACGTGTGCAGAAGAGGAAGCGGCCATTTCGAGATAAATTAATCCAGAGTAAGAACCATGTAAAAAAAGAAAAGGAAATTTGTCAAGCCCTTGCTGCAGCTACACCAGCATTTGTGAAAACCTGGGACTTCTGGAAAGATACCTTTTTGTCGCGTATGGAAAATGTACCTTTTATGGGCTACAGGATTGCGATAAGAAAGGCATACCTATAGAGTCTAATGGTTCAAGAAAAATGCAGTCATTATATGACAACATAAAGCAAAAGAAAGGTGAATAAGCTAAAGAATTTAATGCCAACAAAAGATGGTTTGATAATTTTAGAAAGAGGTTTGGCTTAAAAAATGTCAAGATAATAGAGGCAGCTTCTGCCAACCAAAAGGCAGGAGACGAGTTTCCAGACGCCATTAAGAAAATCACAAGGAGAAAGGACATCTGTCTGAGCAGGATTTTAATACAGATAAAAGTGCCCTATCTGGGGGGAAAAAATGCTACAACAAACATTTATTAGTAAAGCAGAGAAGTGAGCACCAGGATTTAAGGCAGGAAGTGAAAGGCTAACTCTACTGTTTTGCACAAACGCAGTCGGATGCATGAGCAAGAACGTTCTTATCTGGAAAAATCTGCTCACCCTGCACCTTGAAGGGAAAAGATAAACACCAGCTGCCATTCAATGAGTTGTACGGCGACAAGGCCTGGACCGTAAGAATCCTTTTCCAGGACTGGTTCCACTGATGCTTTGTCCCTGAAGTCAGAAAGTACTGTACCCTGCCTGGAAGGGACTGCTTTTTAAAGTTCTTCGATACTGGACAATGTCCCTGGCCACCCAGAACCCTATCGAAGTGGTCTACTTGCCCACAAACACAATGTCCCTTAAACTCAGCCTCTAGGTCAGGGGACACAAGGATCTTTAAGGCTCATCACACACAGGGCTCGCTGCAAAGGCCTGCCAACGCTGTGGAAGGGGACCCGGATAGAGAGAACATCACAAGCGTCTGGAAGGGTCACGCCACTGAAGATGCATCGTTGTTGTAGAAAAAGCTGTGGAATGCATCAAACTGACAAAAATAACTTCCTGCTGGAAAGAAACTGCCTACATGTCATACATGACTTCATGGGTTCTATGACAGAGCTGATAAAGAAAAATCATGAAAGAGGTTGTGGATATGGCAAAAAAGGTGAGGGGAGAAGGGTTTCAAGATACGGATGTTGAAGAAATGCAGAAGCTAACAGACACCACATCAGAACAATGAACAGAAGGCGACCTGCTGGAGACGGGTGCTTCCAAACCAGAGCCCAACCCTGAGGAAGAAGATGTGGCGGCAGTGCCGGAAGACAAACTGACGTCAGATAATCTGGCCCAAGTGTCCGATTACTCAAGCCTGCTTTTGACTTCTTAGATGACACAGACCCTTGAAACTACACCAGACAGTGGGAAAAAAGTCGGTGCCGTATAGAAACATTTTCAGAGAAATGAAAAAGCAAAAGAGCCGGACAGAAATTAGGATGTATTTCCATACAGCCACACTGAGTGTGCCTTCCTCTCCTGCCTCCCCTTCCACCTCTTCTGCCTCTGCACCCCTGAGAAAGCAAGACCGAGCCCCCTTTCCCTCCTCCTTAGCCTACTCAGTATGCACGTAGTGAGGATGAAGACCTTTGTGAGAATCCACTTCCACTTGTTGAATAGTAAGTAATCTTCATGCTTACAGTTAATAAACCCCTCTGCTGTGTGTGCTTTCACGTGAAAAATCTAGTAAGTGTACGGCAAATACGTTAGTATGGAACACTTCTGTTATGATCATAATCACTGCCTAAGTGGTCACTATGAGTAGGACATCATGTGCAAGACTGGTACGGAGTGGAGAGCCAATCCCCGCACAGGCATAAAAAGGTGACATTCAATATGGAATCACTGTGTTTTCTTACTGTTTTATAAGTTTGCTTTCAAAGAATTACATTACTGTACAGTTGTGCCCGTCTGGTAACTGGAGAACCTGCCTCTCAGCCTATCATCACGAGTAGTTTGTTTCCAACACCGCATTATGAATACGACTATAATATTGTATGCCCTAACATTGTTTTAATCATTCACTCATTACCGTATAGGCTGGGCTCTATCACACAGCAATCACACAAATTACCCTAGGCTATCATAAAACGATCATATTTTCTTCTTCATTATCAATCCCTAAATTGTTGTGCTTGCAAAAAAATATTAATTTTTTCAATTATCTTTCCATTTTTGATGCCTAGTCTTAGTTTTATACATATGTGTGTATATATATATATATATATATATATATAAATAAAATATCTACAGTGTTTTGTTTCATATAAGACAGTGTTGATGTAGGTGCTGACAGATGATTCATCTTGTAAACACACAACGTAAAGCTGTGGTGTCGATAAATACAGTAGAGTACTATAAATTTATTTTCTCTTCCTCGTGATTTTCTTAATAAAAGTGTAGGTTACTTTAGAATACAGTACAGAACACATAAGACATACAAAATATGCGTTAATCGATTGTTCATATTATCAGTAAGGCGGTCAACAGGAGGCCCTTAGTAGATGTTTTGGGCGAGTCAAAGTTCTATGCGGATTTTCGAGTTGTTCCTAACCCCCACACCGTTCAAGGGTCAGCTTTGATTACTTTTCCCACACTTCATTTTAGGTTCTTCTAAGTACAGTGTTGTCACGTTTCTACAATTTTAATGAATCGGAAGGTTAAGTAATTACACTTTTTCCACCAAATCCCCGGAGGAATGTGGCAGTAATAGTGGCGAAGGCAGTGGCCGCTGGGTTGTTCAGAGCAGTCTCAGAGTTGAGGGGGAGGGAGAGTACTTTCTGAAAATCTTCTGGCAGGTGGAGTGGAGAACTTCATTCACTGTTCCAGCTGGATGCCTATCAACTCAGCAAAAGGCCTCACAGCCGAAATAGCTGCTTCAGAGGGTTCTGGCTGGCCACAGTCTGTGCTCCATCAGCATCCCATATCACGTCTGAGCTTATGGCAGTAGTTCGCAATGAAGGCAGCATGCAAGGAGGCATTTTGGAAATCTGTGGGAGCTTTTATTGGGGGACACTGTCAAAGTGACCGACTGGGAGAGACTATTGCTGGTCAGTGGGTGGGAGGAAGGGCGGCGTAGACACTCGGACTGGACCAGCACAACAAAGAACTGTCCTGCAAGGTGTTCACTTAACTAAGACTTTTTAATTAAATGAACCGAGAAACAAGGTCCATGGCACGTAGAAACACAAAGTAGTTTCCCACAGTTCTGACATATTTTAAATTTACAGGAGAGCAAATAATATGTAATTAAGAGAGGAGTACAAATGCTTTGTTTGGAATTTTACTAAGAGCTGTTTCAGAAAATTGTCACTGACACTTCCTGGGACCCAGGTTGTCGATACACACATCTACAGCAATCTGCATTTGCAGTTGCCACGCTCACGGTGATTCCACAAACAGATGGAAGCATCTAACGATTTTATTACATAGTGAAAAATAGTACTTCAAAAGCTTGAATGCACAAACGAGTCACTTTCAGATTTAGTTAAAATGCAGGTTTGGGTGCAGCAGTTCTGAGGCCGGCCTGAGAGTACTCACGAATGAACTCCCAGTGATACTGACGCTACCAGCCCTTAAGTAGCAAGTTCTAGAGTAGCGGTACCTAAGTATTTATAATTAGAAAGTGTTCTTATAAATACTTTCCTTTTATTTCTCCTTTACAATTTTTGCAAATTACCTAGGTAGACAGATTATATTATGAAGAGGGCATTTCATGAAAGTCAAAGGGTGCTATAAAATATTAATTTTTAAAAAGCGGGTGCTATGTCTGATAAGGTTAAAGACCACTGAATTATGAAAAGTTTCTGGCCAATTTTTGGGCATAACACCTTCATAACAACATAAGATTGCATATAATTACACTGACATGTCACACTGCAGCCAGAACGATATTTTCAAAGTACAAACCTAGCCATGTCACTCTGTTCTTAAGAACATTGAAAGCTTCCCAGTGCCTTGAAGATCAAGTGCAAACTCCTTAACGTGGTTAGAAAGCCCTTCATAACCCATTATCACTTACCGCACCGGCCTCATCTCTCACACTGCACTCTTTCCAGCCAAACAAATCGCCTGCAGACCAGACTCTCTGTCATCTAGAAGCGTTTGCATGGTTCCTGTGCCGGAAGCACTTGACCCAGAAGATAACACAGGGGTACATACCTCCCACGTAAAGGTCAGGTGTTACCCCTTGTGTCTCCACAGCATATAACACTTCTCATATTGCACTGTTACTTTTGTAAACAGGCAGGGACTACCTTCTCATTGGTGTGTGCTCAGCATCTTACAGAGTGCCTGGAATACTTCAGGTGCTCAATAAATGCTTACTGAAAAATTAAACTATCTTTACAGTGAACAAAAAGAATTCCATTGACACAGAACACTGGTAGGCCTCAGTGTATCAGCAAATGACCTATGGCCGAGAAGAAGTTGCCTGCCCACGCAAGAGAAATTCAAATAATTTAGACTTAAACTTTTTAGATTAAGTTGAACACTACAGAGTCTGCCTGAACACAACAGTCAACTAGCAAAATACTATTAGAGTGAATAAAGAAAGTATGGGGAGTAGGCCGAGCACGCTGCTTATCACCATGTTGTCCATATACTCAGCGTTAAATATTTACTTCACAGCGAGCCAGTTTTCACACTAACAGAGAATACAAAAGGTCATGGGCAGAATTATAAATGCCCGACAGCATGCCTAATGTGTGAAATATCTTCTCTGGGACCACAGTCAAGTGTTCATGAACATGACAGAAAATCAAACACTTGGTACGCAGATGGAAGCACGAATGGATAAATGGATGATGGATGGAGGCATAAATGGATGCACGGCAGAACAATCTTCATTGTAAAATACACTGAAACAGGAGCTTTAGGACACGGTGTGTGGGGCATGTGGTTGGGAGGTTGTCCTAGTCCTGGCTCTGCTATGAAATAGCTGTGTGATCACAAGCAAGCCACTCAACTTCCCTGCGCCTCCATTTCTCACTTGTAAATGAAATGGCTGTGTCCTCAATGTCTTCTAGTTCTTCCAACAATCTGCTCTCTCAGGCCGCCACATAGCTGGGACTCACCTGTCCTTGGTTGCTGCCTAACCAATCTCTGGTAATTCTGAATCAGTCTTTCCTCAGGGAGGCTTTCTGTGCTCTCCATACAGTAAGTTCCCCACTATTACACGTCCGCAAACGGGCCCGTGGTCCCCTGTTATCAATGCTCAGCACACTTGTAAGTTCTTAAATTTTGTCTTCCCCACGAATCCATAAGCTTGTCAAGGGATGAGACTGTGATTGGCTTGCTAAATTACTTATTTCCAACAGCAAAATACCTAACACATGATAAGTATTCAAGAGTTAATTTACAGAGTGAATGAATTAGGTTCTGGAAAATCTGAAATTTTACAACTTAGAAGATGATCATTATCTCTAATCATTACCTCTAATTACCATATCTTCAAAGATAGCTTTTTCTATTGTTCAATAAATGATACATTTGACAATCAATCTTGGTATGAAATTTTCTGGTACATAAAAAATATTTTCAAAGTAAGTTTTAAAATTTCCTAAACTCTCCTATTTTGTTAATCGTCCAAAGATAAGGAAATAATAGGGATCTCCTTTGACTTGAAAGTTACACTAACAATTTGAAATTTTGAGTTTTCTTATGAAGTCAACTAAGTTTTCTGAACTAAAAAGGCTATATAGACAAATTAAGAGAATTTTTAAAGATATTATTATTTAGAAGTGATAGGATCTAATAAACAAAACATTGGTCTCTGGTCTTCCTCCACTTTCAAGAGAAATAAGAGAGAAAACCAATGTTTAAGAAAATTCACTGTCTTCTTACCAAGCAACAATTATTTTAAAGTATAAACCAGTAGAGCAGTTTTTAATGTACATTGAGACTCCTATTATATTGTTCTCTCTCACTGGTCACCACCTAGATTAATTTCCTTCTGCATAACAGCCCTTTGGATTAGTCATTCTAGAGTCATGTTCTAGTGGAGATAAGAAATTTCTGTAAGTGCAGTGGTCCTCCCTTATCTGCACTTAGTTTCCCTTTTGTGGTTTCAGAAACCCGTGGTGAACTATGCTCCAAAAATACTAAATTTCCCCAACCACTGACATCGTCTGTTTCTGACATCCAACCATCAACATCATCAAGACTCAATGACCCAGACCCACCCGAAGCAGATGATTCTCCTTCTGATGTGTCATCAGAAGGTCAATAGTAGCCGACTGCCTCCTCGCAGTGCCTGCGTCATTCACCTCGCTTCACCTCATCACGTAGGCGTTTCACCACCTCACATCATCTCAGTGAGAAGAGCGAGTACAGCGCAGTAAGATATTTGAGAGAAGGGTAGAGACCACATCTGCATAACATTTATTACAGTTTACTGTTAAAACTGTCCTATTTTATTACTGGTTATTGTTAACTTCTTACTGTGCCTAATTTATAAAATAAAGTTTTATTGTAGGTATGTATGTATAGAAAAAAATATATAGTACACATAAATAGGGTTCAGTACTTTCCTCGACTTTAGGCATCCACTGGGAGTCTTCAAACGCATCCCCCACAGATGATAAGGGAGAATATTGTAAATAAAAATAAATCATAGATTCTAGAGAAAAGGTAAAAAACCTATAACCCAAATGTCAGATTGATGGCTTAATTTTACCCAGCTTTCAGGTGCTGCTCCATATACCTCCCCCAGATCTACAGCTGACCAGATCCAAAATGTATTTAAAAACTTCAAATACACTCACATGTAAGGTTCTCAAATCAAGATAAAACTTACATTAGATTATTGGAGTAGCAGTTTCAGAAATGCAAATATAGAGTTAATCAGTAAGATTAGGAATAAAAAAAGGCATATAAATAAACTTGCAGTGCAAGGGTACCCTCTGGTTAGGAAAAAAAGGCAGAACTGAATGACAGACAGATAGATAGACAGACAGGCAGGCAGACAGACAGGCGGACAGATAAAGACAGCTACGGAGACAGAGGAGGTGATGACAAGCTGTTTGTCGTGGTGGTCAGGGAAATGGTCATGGGTGAAGCGGCACTGCCTGCCTGGGGAGCTGGGTATGAGCTCAGGAAAAGGAAGAACCGGCTGACGAGGATGAATCGCAGGTCTAAAATGAGCTCTCTCCTTAACATCTCTACTGAAGAAGTCTTTTCCTGCATGAACTCTGGATCCACCTTTTGGCTTTAGAAAGAACCTGGTCAGAAGATCACGTAGCCTGCAAATGCCAGCATCCCTGGACCCAGGTCCTAGTAGTTCCTGAGCTGCCACCGTATTTATTGTCAACGATAGAGCCTTCTTAGGAAAATCTCCCTGACGTTCTCCACTGATTGGAAGCACTACCTAACCTCAACGCACAGTAATTCATCGTCAACAAATATTTATTATTCTCTCTAAACTGAATTTTATCAAATCAAAGTATAGACTCCTTCCAGAGACTTTTCCTCCTCCTGGGGTCTTTGGCTTACTTAGCCAAGTCTGATGACACCCACCTTCCTAGGCATGGTCACTGCAGCCCTCCCCGATTGGCACCGTGACCAGCACTACGTCAAAACCTTCTCAATGCGTACTTTAGGCAGATCCCCCAAATCCAGCTCTCTCCGACTGAAGTGAACACTCTGGCTGTCAATCAGCTTCTATCTGCCCTCCCATGAATCTAGTCAGCACTTCCCGGTATATCAGAAACTAAAAATTAGCAGATGTGCATTCAAAGGCATCAAAACGAGTTATGAGTTCAATATTACCCTAATAAGGCTCGTGGTGGAAGGAGAGAAAAGAGGTAATAAACAAAGGGGTTAAGATCTTCCCAGTCCCCAAACAAATGACAAAGAACCTGGTCCATTATTTCCCTTCATCAAACTCTCCCTCTTTCCTGAAAACTGGCTTGACATGAATGAGTAAAGAATGATGATACACTGTAACAGTTCTCTACGTGAGTACTACTACTTCGGCAGGACTGAAAAGAATATAGATCTCTAACAGGTTCATGTAACTGCATCTCCACTGTTGTCTCTCTATAGAAAGACAGAACAGACAGCAAACAGAACCATTATCCAAGTTCCAGATTACTAGCACTAGAGGGGACTTTAGAGATACACTGCAGTTCAACCACCCAGTTTTACAAGCGAAGAAAACGAGGCCAAGGAAGATTAAAACACTTGCCTAAGATCACAACTAGTGACTGGTTTGTAGTGACTATTAAACAACCGTTTCCCATTTTCTCCTGAGTTTCATTTTCTATGGAGTCCTACAGTTGGGCGGGGTCAGCACTTACTCTCCAATAAGGAAGGCAAAAAGAAAAGTGTCATATTGAGAAAGAAAACAGAAGAGGACTTACCTCTGGGTCTGCGAGACGCTGAGAGAGACCTACAACGAAGACGAGGTTTTTCTGTACAACACGTACACTAGCCAAATGTTTGCGATTTTCGGATATTTTCTGTTTTCTTTCATTTTGTTTCTGTTTTTTCTCATTCTTTATCCTTTGTAATTCTTCCTGGGAGAGTGGTTTATAAACTGCTGGGTCTTCTGGATATGGCTTTAAGCATAAAACAAACATAGAAGTTAGCATTAAATAAATAGGAAAACTATATGAATAACAATGATCAAATTCTGGATGATGGGTATGTGGTTATTTGTTACATCTCCAATTTTCTGAATATTTTAATTGCCTAAAATATTTTTATTTAATAAAAGTTAAATGTTAAATAATTTTTTAAATACTTTTTTTAGGGCTTAGCACAGACCACTTTTAGTGCTAAAACTTAAACCATCACCAAAGGTTCTAAAATTAAAAAAAAAAAAAAAAAAAAATCTTGGGATCCCTACAGTGTCTAGCACATAATTTACAAGAAATTAGAATTCTAATGTGCTACGTGAGAGGTTTATGTATTACAATAAACATATTTAATGAAAACCTGTTATATATTAGAAAATTAATGTATTGTTTTCAACACATTTCCAGTCAAAGAAACAGAAGGGGAAATAAATAGAATACATAGAAACTCTGGTTCAGGAGTTTGAATTTAGTTTCAACACTTACTAGCCAGGTGGTTTTAGGTAATTTAATCAAACTCCATGCCTCAGTATCCTCACAAGTAAAATGAAAATAGTATTAAACACTGGTCTAAAAGATAAAATAACATTTATAAAGCAGTTATTATATGAGTGGCACACGGTGATCCTCAATGAACATGATCAATTATGCTACTGTAATTTTTCCCTTCTCATCATCACAATATTGGTTTTACGACTGCCAAGGCCAAGTCTCCAGGTCCCAATAAGAACTGTGGACTCACATTCCCTGGCTTGGAGTCTCGGCTCTATCTTTACCCTCTAAGAGGCCATATCTAAGTTATGTGACCTTATCTAAGTTATGTGACCTGCCTGCTTTAGTTTTCTCTTTGGAAAAATGGGAGTCACAGTATTGGGTTGGCCAAAAAGTTCTTGTGGGTTTTTCCATAAAACAGAAGACACGTTTTTCATTTTTACCAATAACTTTATTTATTTGGATATTTTGAGTATGTCGGCTATCTCCCATATGGTATATATAATGTTGATTGTTCTCAATTAATGTCTCCAATGATTGCTATCAACTTCAACTGGTCTACCTGACTGTAGAGTATCGTCCAGCAAGATATCTCCAGCACAAAACTTTGCAAACCACTTCTGACACATTCGATCAGTCACAGCACCTTCTCCATACACTGCATAGATCTTTCTTTGCGTTCAGTTGTATTTTTACCTTTCTTGAAATAATATAGCATTAATATGCTGAAAATGTTGCATACTTTCTTCCATCTTCAATATTAAAATGGCTACACAAAAATTTACCAATTTTGGTTAAGTTTCTTTTTAAATGCAAGCTGATATGACAGCTGTCAGGATACAAACTAACAATTATTTTAAGTGAAATTAAAGACAATTAAGCACTATTAGAGCCATCTTATGGAAAGAAATGAATGGAATTTTTTTGCCAATCCAGTACTTTATTGAGAGGGCTCCTGTGAGTTTAAAAAGATAAATACATTTATGAAATGATTAAAACTGTGTCTTGCACATTAGCATTCAGTAAGTCAGTTATTACTGCTATTACTACAAATAGTTAATAATAAATGGAAGACGGGGCACATTAAACATCTAAAACTGGATACGAAGAGATCCCCAAAGCAGAAACCACAACTGGTTGGGAAATGAGGCCTATCAGAACCCAGGAGTGGGCACCGACCAAACGATGCCACTGACAAAAACCAGCATAAACAAGGGACCTCACAGGAACTACCTTGGAGACCAAACCCTTGTCCGAGGTGTCACTGGCAAATACGGTTTCCCACACGGTTGGTTCTCTCTTCATTTTAATGCTGTGCAGAAGCTTTTTATTTTGATGAGATCTCATTTGTTTATCCTTTCCTTTATGTCTCTTGATGCAGGGGACGTATCAGTGAAAATATTGCTGCGTGGAATATCTGAGATTTTCCTGCCTAAGTTCTTCTGTAGGACTTTTATGGTGTCACGACTTATATTTAAGTCTTTTATCCACCTTGAATTTATTCTTGTGTATGGTGTAAGCTGGTGATCAAGTTTCTTTTTTTTGCATGCAGCTGTCCAGCTCTCCCAACACCATTTGCTGAAGAGGCTATTTTTACTCCATTTTATGCTTCTGTCCCCTTTGTCAAATATTAATTAACCATAGAGATTTGGGTTTATTTCTGGGCTCTCTATTCTGTCCCATTGGTCTATGTGTCTGTTCTTATGCCAGTGCCAGGCTGTTTTGATTACAGTGGCCTAGTACAGTTTGATATCAAGTATCATGATCCCTCCTACTTTGTTCTTCTTTCTCAAAATTGCTGCAGCTATTTGCAGTCATTTATGGTTCCATATAAATTTTTGAAGTGTTTGTTCTATAGCTGTGAAATATGCCATTGGTACTTTGATAGGGATTGCATTGAATCTATAAACTGCTTTGAGTAGTACAGACATTTTGATGATGTTAATTCTTCCAATCCATGAGCACGGTATATGCTTCCATTTGTTTGTGTCTTCCTTACTTTCTTTCTTGAGTGTTGTGTAGTTTTCTGAGTACAGGTCTTTTACCTCCTTGATTAGGTTAATTCCTAGGTATTTTATTTTTCTTGCTGCTACGTCAAATGGGATTTTTTCCTGATTTCTGTTTCTGATATTTCATTGCTGGTATACAACAATGCCTCTGATTTCTGAATACTGATTTTGTATCTCACTGTTTTGCCAAATTCATTTATTAGGTTGAGCAGTTTTTTGGTGGAGTCTACAGGATTTTCTATGTACACTATCATGTCATCTGCAAACAATGACAGTTGTGCTTCCTCCTGTCCAATTTGGATGCCTTTCATTTCTTTTTCTTGTCTGTGGCTAGGACTCCCAATACTATGTTGAATAGAAGTGGTGAAAGTGGACAAACTTGACTTGTTCATGATCTTAGTGGGAAAGCTTTTAGTTTTTGCCCACTGAGTGTGATGTTGGCCGTAGGTCTCTCACATATGACCTTTATTAGGTTGAGGAATGCTCCCTCTATTCCCACTGAGCGTTTTGATCATAAATGGGTGCTGTATCTTATCGAATGCTTTTTCCGCATCTATTGATATGATCATGTGATTTTTGTCTTTCCTTTTGTTTACGTGATGTATTACATTTACTGGTTTGTGAATATTGTACCATTCTTGTACCCCTGTAAAATATATAAAGAACTCACATGACTCCACTCTAAGAAAACAAAAAACCCAATTAAAAAATGGGCAAAGGACCTGAACAGACACTTCGCCAGGGAGGACATATACAAAACATCCAGAAGCATATGAAAAGATGCTCAGCATCGCAAGTCATCAGAGAGATGCAAATTAAAACCACAATCAGATACCACTTCACACCGGTCAGAATGGACATCATAGACAAATCAACAAACAACAAGTGCTGGCGAGGATGTGGAGAAAAAGGAACCCTACTGCACTGTTGGTGGGAATGCAGACTGGTGCAGCCACTGTGGAAAACAATATGGAATTTTCTCAGAAAACTAAAAATGGAACTGTCTTTTGACCCAGCAATTCCACTGCTGGGATTATATCCTAACAATCCTGAAACACTAACCCAAAAAAACCTATGCACCCCAATGTTCGTAGCAGTACAATTTACAATAGCCAAGTGCTGGAAGCAACCTAACAGCCCATCAGTAAATGAATGGATCAAAAAACTATGGGATATTTACACAATGGAATACTATGCAGCGGAAAGAAAAAAGGAGTTCCTATGCTTTGCAACAGCATGGATGGAACTGGAGAGCATTATGCTAAGTGAAATAAGCCAGGCGGTGAGGGACAAATACCGTATGATTCTCACCTTTAAGTGGAACCTAATCAACAAAACAAACAAGCAAGCAAAATATAACCAGAGACCTTGAAATTAAGAACAAATGGACAGTAACCAGAGGGGAAGAAGGAGGGGATAATGGGGGGAAAAGGGTAAAGGGTTTTCAAGAACAACTATGAAGGACACATGGACAAAACCAAGGGGGGCTGGAATCAGGGGAGGGAGGTGGGGATGGCTGGGGTGGGGGGGAGCGGAGGGGGGGGAAAGCAGATAACTGTACTTGAACAACAATAAAATTTGGGAAAAAAAGAACAAAGTTGAAGGTACTGCTTTCAAAAAAATAAATAAAAATGTTTTCATTAGTTAAAAAAAAAGGAAATATTCAAAGCCCAAAACCCTGCTATGTCTTTGACATAGTTACTTTCATCTTCCCATATATAAATGAAAACAAAAAGTAAAAATAAGCTCAAATTTTTTAACACAGGTTAATAACGAAGACAATTAAGAAAGTGAGATTTCCCTCTGTGTTTCTCAATTTCTACTAATAATATCTTAAGACCTCCAAAAACTCTGTTCTTAAATTATTTAGGTATATATAACTAGTGGCTCTGCAGGATATAAGAACCCATACCAATTAGATTCCCACATTAAGAAATCTGAATCTTCTAGCTATTTGGTCCTATTTGGCATACTCCAACTTACTTTTGAGTGAGAGGCATATAAAACAGCCAATTCAGTAATTTATCTGACTTTTGCATGACCTAAGAAGTTTCAAATATGAAGTCAGTATTACACATTTTAGCTCACCAAATATATGCCAAATGAACACCAAACTCCTCTCTAGAACTGAAAATTAACTGTGCTAATTTTCTTTTAAAAAATAATGATTTCAAAACGTTCTTGCATTTTATTTAGGGAACCAAATGGTTAAAGATCTTCTACAGTAAGTTCAATACTTCAATCAATGATGTAACTGTTTGCCATTTAAGTTTTCTCCCTGTCTTCTCCACTGACTTTTCTGTACCTATATTTTTCTCCTTTCAAATCTTAATCTGCCAGAACAATTTTAATCCCATGAAACCATTGGAGCTATAAAGGCAGAAGTATAAAAATGAACTACATACAAAGTAATTAAAATACCTTTCCATAAAATCACTTAAATTTTTTATTTGAGCATGGAAAATCTGTTTTCTACCACAGGATTTCTGGGTAGCTCTTTTCGGAGTGGTTATCACTCAATTAATTTCAAAGCCGCTGCCCTGCCCCAACATCTATATTGGTGATAATTCTCTCCCTGAGTGGGTCAAACATACAGGTTGCTCCCAGTTCCACAGCAGTTGAGAATAAGCATTTGGAAACGTTTATAACAATTTAAGACTGCCACACTTTCACATACATCATCAGTGGACTATGCAGAATAAGCTATTTATCAGTGTGGCTGTTACTGAATTTAGGTGGTAAACCACATGACACCAGCTGAGACCTAGGCACGCATAACAGGACCTTGTAAGGACCCTCAGCAGCCCTGGGGCACAGAAAATTGGGGTGGAGATACAGTTTCAATTCTGGTTCTTCATCAGAGATAGTTTGAGAAACTTTTCTGAGACTCAAATTCTATGAATATGAAAAATTTGATAAGCACTCAAAGATTGTTTTCTTTGCTAACATTCTCTGACACCGTAGAACCCTGATAAATGATGCAAAGTAACATAAAAGCAAAAAAAGGCACACACACACACAATGAAGAATGACAAGTACCAAAAACTAAGTTGCAATATCAACTCTCATCAAGTGTAACACTGGTGCAACATCATGTTGAGTATGTAACACCGGTTATGCTAGCCTTTCTTCCATGTTTTTCCAAGTTGTTTTCCTATGGAAATGTAATTTCATCAGGCTTCAAAGTCAACCCTGGTAGAAAATAAATGCCACATAATATAAAAAATAACAATAGTGGAGAACAAGACAAATTAGTTTGCTATGATTTACCTTCCAAATACCTCTTATTCCAGCAGGAAGTTATACTACTAGCTTTTTAATCTTAACATATTTTTGAAACTACAATTCTGTTGTTAGGAGGAATAAATAAATTTTTCTAGACAGTATAAAGTGTGCTAATTTACTCTAAACAGAAAGGCAAATACAAAAAATCTCGTTAGCCTGAACTTGCCAAAGGTTTCATAAAAAGTTGAAAAAGCATGCACTTCATGACGATTCTTTCTCCACACGTGCCACCGTACAAAGCTACTCCGTGAACCCGAGACAGAAAATTAATAGGCTGACACAATGGGAGGAGGGGAAGTAGACTACAGAAGAAAGGTGAAGAAACATAATTTGAATAACTGCAGAAAAAGAGTGTGACTCACAAAGCTAGTAATAGCAGTATTAAAAATAAATATAAAGAAAAGTATAGCTGGTCTACTTTTTGACTGAGCACATGTTAAACTTAATTTTCTAGGAATGTAGCATCAAATGAAAAATTACAAGCAGAAAATTTTTCTTTAAAGGTAGTACTGTGTGCTTTATATCAAATTAATGCTTAATAGGGTGCTTGTGAAGAAGCATTATTAATGTGTAAAAATATCTTTAATAGTGTTAATTTGGCAATAAGTTGCCAAACCACTAATTAAGATGGCTTATGGTCTTTAGTGTAATCACTTAACTCCTTTCATATATGTAGTATGCTTCCACTTTTATTCCTAATGTATTTACACGTGTCTTCTCTGTACTTCCTAATCAGACTTGTCAAGAGTTATTTTTTTGGTCTTTTCAGAGAACCAGCTTCTACCCTTTATTGAAATACTACTTTTCTTCTATTTCACCAAACTGTGCTAAATCCTTATCTTCTACTATCACAATATTTGTTCTTTTTCTGTTTTCTTAACCTGGAAATAAGTTCACTTATTTTTGTTCTTTGTTTCTAACAAATGCATTCATAGCTCTAACTTTTCCTCTTGCTACGGACAATGAAAAACACTATTAAAAAACTTTATTTTTAAACCAACATCTTAAAAACAATAATGGTCTGCAATAGAGAATTTCCAAGCCAATGTTTGGATGAGAGTCAAAATCCAGAGGGAAAAGTGAAAAGTCTGAGTAACAACAAATAGGGAGAGAGACAGCATTCAGAGTGGAAACCAACCCAAGAGAAGATCTGCACCCCGGAGACCAAAAGACGGCCTGTGCGCGAAACATCCCTAATGCCAGTGCCTATAGGGCCCCGCAGTAGTCAAACCAAACCCTCTCTACATAAGGGCAAATCCACGCTGGGCCCCGGAGAACCCGGAAACAATCTGATAACAACAACCAGGAAACAGTCATAGGTACGTAAAGCAATAAAGCAATAAAACAACATGAATGACGACCAGCAGAAACATCCCTCTCAGACCAGCTACTAGAATTACTGGACACATTTTAAAGCAATGCTTGATCTGTTTAAACAAATATATTCCATACTTAAAAATTTCTGCAGGGCATAAAAATCTATTTAAGAAAATCAAGTATGAAGAAAGAACAAACACTACTTTTAGAAATGGAAAACACAAAGGCAAAATTTTAAAACTCAGCAGACATATTTAGCAGCAGACTGGACCTCAAAAAAAATTTCAAATACTAGAGGATAGATCAGAAGAAACCATCCATCTATGCATTAAGAAAAAAAAAAAAAGACAGAAAATACACAAAAAAGATTAAGAAACACGGAAAACAATGAAAAGGTCAGGAAAATATTTAATTGGAGTCCCAGAAAGAAAGTGAAGAGAACAAGTCAGTATCTGAAGAAATAACGGCCACATTTCACTTTTCACAGAACTAATGCCACTCACCAATCCACGAATTAAAAAAATTCAAACCCTAAGCGAGGTAAATAAAAGGAAACTATACAAGTGAGCTCTAATTTTAGGAATTAGTTAATATTTCCATTGTGGCCTAAGAGTCAATTTTAGTGCCCATTGCACTTATATTTTAAAGGTCTGTACAAATTTGTTTGTATAAACTGTGTGCACACACAAACATACACACGTTTGTTAATTGTGTAATTCAACCTTTCCATTCCCTTTATATTGTCTACTTCATCTTTCAGTGTCTAAAATATACAAGTTAGAAGTCTCCCCATTATGAACATAAATGCAGTTTCTCCTGGTATCAACATCAGTTCAATATACAGCATACCTCAGTACTCATTAGCTTCAGAACTCATCAAACTCTCTACTCATCGCATTTTGAAAATTGAGGAAAAAAATGTTTCAGCATTCGTTGTTTGCTCGGGACTCATCACACTTGCTAGCACTTACATGAGTCACACAGCGCCCCACAAGAGAAAATGCTTCATCGCTCGGTACTCCTCGGTCTCGGCACTCCTCATGAGTTCCGGAACAAATTAACGAGTACCCCGGTACCACCGTACTTCAAAGCTCTGCTGTTAACTAAATAAAGTTTCATGACTTGAGAGACCTTTAATCAGTAAGAAAAAGTCCTGTTAAAAGCCCTTTTAAAATGTGTTTGATCTTGAATTTGATTACAAATAGTATCAGCATTATTTTCCTTCTTTCCTCTGTTTCCATTTGTCCACTGTATCTTTTTTCCCCGGTTTCATTGATATTTTTCTTATATATGTTCCTAGTCAAACAAGAGCAGTACCCCATTTCTTTCCTCCCAAGTCACCTCTCTCTACAGATTCTCCTGTTAACTCTTTCAGATGATTGTTTTGTCATGTACTATGTTATCATTAAATAACACACTTGTGTTGTTACTTCATTTTTCAGTTTTAGATAGCATCACATTATGCAAGTTGAAGATTTAACATTCTTTCAGCCAGCCTAACTCTACTTCCCAAGTCTCCTTTCTAAGCTTTCACCCTAATTTTGGTTAGGTCAACATTTGTGATTCCATTATTATAAAGTTCAAATGTTTCTATACTTTCATCTCCAGCTAAGACAGAGTAGATGGTAGAAGACTAGGCCTACCAGAATAAAACAACTAGAAAACTAGAGAAAATATATAAAATATGTGTTTTCAGACACTGAACAGCAGGTGTGTGAACTTGGAGGAAAAAAGAAGACAGATGAAAATCGTTGAGTGTCACAGCTTCTGCTCTTATGGCACTTCCTGGATCCTGGCACAGGGCCCAACAGTCACACAGAGCAGAGGGACAGCAATCAAAATTTGAAAAGACAGAGGCAACTTAAATTTATGGGGCAAAATAACACAAAGAAGGAACTAGTTAAAAAAGATTACCAGAAACAGTTACACAGAGGAATCCTGTGATAGCCAGTTTCTGCGGGCAGCTCATTAATGAAGAAACTCTGATAGAATCCATGTTAATAATGGATTTGGAAATAAAAAAGTGCTATCAATCACAAGTAAATTCTTTCACAACACAGAGAATGAGAAAACACTCCTAACTCATTTTATGAAACCAGTATTACTTTGATACCAAATCTAAAAACAATATACCATATTTTTCAGACTATAAGACCCCCCCCCACCACCACCAATTTGGGAGGGAAATGGAGGTGAGTCTTATAGTCCGAATGTAGCTTACCTGGCTGTTTACATCTACATTGGTGAAATATTATGTTATTTATGTTATTAAATGTTTTACAACATTTTTTGCTTCAAAAATTTTTTGTCCTATTTTCCTCCTCTAAAACCTATGTGTGTCTTATGGTCTGGTGCATCTTATAATCTGAAAAATACGGTAAAAGAAAGCCACAAAAACTCCTCACATTACAGACATATAATCATTCTGAAGATATTAGTAAATTAAACATAAAAAGAATAATATATCATGATCTATGGGGCTTATTCTTGAAAGAACAGTTGATTCAATAATCAACCTACAAAATAGTCTTGGGGATGTAAAGTACAGCGCAGGGAATACAGTCAATAATAATATAATAACTATGTATGGTGCCAGGTGGGCGCTGGAAATATCAAAGGGAACACTTTGTAAAGTGTATGATTATCTAGCCACTATGCTGTACACCTGAAACTAATATAATATTAAATGTAAACTGTAATTAAAAATAAAATTTAAATTAAAAAAGAAATTAAAAATAAATCAATCAAATGAAATTACTGCTTCAACAGAATGAAGAAAACACACGATCATCTCAATAGAACAGACATTTGACAAAATGCAGAACCCACTCATGATAAAAACTCTCAGTAAGCAAGGAATAAAAGAAAACTTCCTCAACAGAATAAAGACCATGCATAAAAAAAACTCGCAGACAGCAACACACTAAACAGTGAAATACTCGATGCCTTCCCATTAAAGCTGGGAGCAAATAAGGACATCTGTCCTTACCACTGCTATCCATTGTTATATTGGAGGCTTACTCAATTCAACAACGCAAGAAAAATACTTAAAAAAGTATAAATGTTGAAAAGGAGGAAGTAAAACTAACTTTATTCACAGAAGACATGATTATCTATGTAAAAAATCCTCAGGACTCTATTTAACAAAAATCAAGTGCTGTACATAATACCAATCAACAAATGGAAAATTGTTTTTTTTCTTTTTTATTGAATGTATTGGGGTGACACGGGTTAATAAAATTATGTAGATTTCACATGTACAATTCTATAATATATCATCTGTACATTTTATTGCGTGTTCTGCACCCCAAGTCAGGTTCCCTTTCACGGAAAATGGAATTTTAAAAGCAATATTACATGCCACAGCTTAAAAAACAGAAAAGTTACAGATAAATTTAACAAAATGTGCTATACACCAAAAACTACAGAATATTATTTTAAAAATCTTTAAATCTTAGAATGATAAAATGATTAACTGGCCCTGGCTGGTATGGCTCAGTGGATTGAGCACCAGACTGTGATGCAAAGGGTCACTGGTTCGATTCCCAGTCAGGGCACATGCCTGGGTTGTGGCCGGGTCTCCAGTAGGGAGTGAGCGAGAGGCAACCACACACTGATGCTTCTCTCCCTCTCTCTCTCCCTTCCCCTCTCTAAAAATAAAGAAATGAAATCTTTCAGATCTGAAGACCTAGAGTAATCAAGACAATAAGGATAGATATAACTGTCAGCAGATGGAATTCAGACTCTAGAAGTAGATGCACACATTTACAGGCAACAGATTTTCAAGAGAGTGAAGACACAGTCTTTTCTACAAATAATGCTGTAACAATAGGATACCTGTATGGAAAAATAATAAATCTTAACCCCTAGCCCATATCTAAGCCATTGTAGTATTAACATAATGTGATTACTTTTCCTATTCTGCACAACTTTTTGTTTCTCTACAGTTAATGACTGTGTTTTGTCTGATTCTATCTCCATGCTAATTCAACCATCAAATCTCCCTCAGCTGCTGAAGTGGCCTCATAAGACATTTCTCTGTAAAAACACCAAGCACTCTTTATCTGGGGCACAGCGGTCATCTTTCCCCATTATCCCAAGAATCCCATTGCTTCTCTCCTGTGCTTGGTCACCTGTTTCCTTTGTTCCATGCACTGTTCTCTCTTCATTCCTTCCCATTGGTGGGGCATATCCTCCAGCAGATTCCCCAGAGAGAGTGTATGAAAGGTAAAAAAAGTTGAGAACTTTCAGGCCTAAAAAAGTCTTTTTGTGCACCTTTTTGACCTGCGTAACACTTGAGCAGATATGGGGTTCTAGGATGAAAATAAATTTCCTTTAGAAGGTGTCTTCTAGCTTTAAGTCTTGCTTTTGAGAAGTCTGGAATTATTCTGATTCCTGATCTTGTATGTGTGACCTTTTTTTCACTTTGAAAGCTTGTAGAATGTACCTAGCTTCAGTATTCTGATATTTAAAAATAAAAACGTTTGTGCCAGGCACTTGATGGGACCTTTTAATCTGGAAAAATGTCTTTTGGTCCTAGGACTATTCTTCCATCGTATTTTTGAAGACAATTTTCCTTCTGTATCACTATGTTCTCCTTCTAAAATGCTAAACTTAATTATTTGATGTCTTAGAGACTGATCCTCAAATAATGTTATATCTTCTCTCAAATATTCTGTCCTTTGCCTTTTTGCACTACTTTTATTTAAGAGTTCTTCTCAACTTCATCTGCTGACTCTTTCCTTGAGTTATTGCCGCTATCATATTTTAAATTTCAATCATGGCGTTTATTGTTCACTAAAGTTTTTAATACGATCCTGTTCCTGTTTCATGAATGCAATACCTTCTATTACATCTGAGATTAAAACAGTAATACCCTTGCTGAAGTTTTCACTTGCCTGGCCAGTCTCTGGTTCCCATGTGAGTGAATGCTGTACGACACTATGTCAGAACACCACCTGTGTTCTCACATCTGCTGTTTCCACCAGGTATTTTTCTCAGAATGCTGCACTTAGGAATTACTGGGTAGCCTGTGCCTATATTTAGGAAAGCATTAAGGTCCTTCTGACTCCATTAGGCTCAGCAACTAGGACCAAATAGAAGCACTAAATTCTCTTGGTCTTCAAATCTTGCCTACATCTCTCTGCTTTTCAAAGTTATTAAAGCAAAGAAGCCCTTTCTGCAAACAGACAGGCTTTACATTGTGGGCCAAAATGAGAAGCTTACTTCAGCTAGCCCCCTACATGCATCTCCAAGTTTATTTAAATCCTGTCAATTTGCCACTTCAAAGTGGCTTCTAAGGGTCTCTCCCAGCAGGGCTGGGCTAAACTAAATAACTAAATGGTAGCTTCACAGTCCTCTCCACGCCTCTAGCAACACTTGTGTCGTTCCTCATTGTTACACAACCACCAAGGCTGGTCCCCAGAGACATGAAGACTTGCTCGTTCCCGACTAAGACAGGCAGCTTCCTAAATACGTGTGCTCGGCGTGTTCAGCACACTCTCTGGCTAAGTAAGCCAGGTCTCAGACTCCGAGACTGTGTGAACGACACTGTCTGCCTTCCACGACCCACTCCAGCCACGAGACAGGTGTGAGCAGGTCCGGGAGCCGCTCTTGGAAAGGTAGCCCAAGGAAAGGTTCTGGAAACTGCAGTTCCACTGAGCCACCAAAAAATGTTTACTTTTATTCTATTAACAATAACTGTCTGGAAGGAAGGAAGGAAGGAGGGAAGGAAGGAAGGTAGGGAGGAAGAATAACCACCTCTGCTATAGATTATAACTTGGAGACCCAAAAGGAGGTTTTCTAACACTTCTTTAATTTGCTTTTTTTCCTGTAAATGTTGGGCAGCCTCGGTGCTCATTCTTAGACAATCTCTCAACTTTTCTATTGACCTCTCTCTTGTAATCTCATCAAGCGTTATTATGTTATAAAAAACATTCTGTATGTTGATAACTACCATACCAGAAACAAACTTGAAAATTCACCTGTCTATTCAACATCTCCATTTAGATTTCTAACAGGACTATCAAACTTAACAAGTCTAAAGCTGAGTTCCTGATCTTCTCAAAAACACCTATTCCTACTGCAGTCTTCCACGTCTCAGGTAATGGCCATTCTCCCAGCTGCTCAACAAAACCCTGCAGTCACCCTCAAATCTTCTACTTGTCCTATATAACGGATATTAACTTTACTAATTTTTGTATGCCTGAAAAGTATTTTATTGTGCTTTCACATCTGAAATTGAGAATTCTTCACTCAAAGTTATTTTCACTCAAAAATTTGGAAAAACAAATTTCTCAATTATTTTCTCTTTTCTATGGCTGTAAAACAGAATCAGTTTTATTCTTCTTCCTTTGTAGTCTATTTGTCTCTCGTGAGCCTTCAGAACTTTGTCGTTATTCTAGATACTCTAAAATTTTACAACTATATAAATAGATGTTGATCTTTTTCAATCATCTTGTTTCATATTCACAGAACACTTTTAAGGACAAATGCTTTTCATGAGAAATTTTCTTCTACTAGTTCTTTGATTATTTTTCCCTAATCATTCTATTTCACTGCTTCTAAAACTTCTCTTAGCAAAGGTTAGAACCAGTACATCTATCTTTTAGGTAGCTTAACTTTTCTCTCATGCTTCTATTTCTCAAACTTTTTTGCACTATATCCTGCAAGCGAACACTTGGCACAATCTTCCAACTTACTAATTTGTCTTGAAATGTGTACTTTCTGTTCTTCAACCCATCTATAAGGCTGTTCATTTTCAAAATCTCTAACATATTCTTTTTAAAAATGTTCTTTCTACATGAGTATGTCATTCTCTTGTACTTTTTTGAGAAGTACCAATGACATTTCCGAAAGTTTCTTTCTGTTTGCTAATTTAGGTCCTTCCATTTACCAATTTTTGTGTTTCTCTTTAATAATGTTGGTTTTCTTAAAAATATCTGTGGACTTTTGTCTGCTGCATGTTTACGTATAAGAATTTCGTCAGGCAGCCTATAAATGCTATTGGCTTCCTGCAGGTGCTATTTCATGACTGTAGAGAGGAGAAATTGCGGGAAAGGATATGTCATTAGTCCATCTTCTCAGCATAAGAGGTCCAAGTTCCTCCAGGTGTTTCTATCCACCTCAAGGCTCTGACCCAAATATACCATCCATGTTCCAGCTAGAAAGCATCTGTCTCTGCTACGTGGTACAGAAGCCGGGCCGGACCACGTGCTGCTCCAACGCTGTAACCAACCACACTCACATTTCCCCAGGACCTCGACGCACCACTATTCTTACTTTTCTTCGGCAGTTTTTCTCCTGACTATACTTTCTAAGCTAATGCTTCTCTCCTGAAATTGATCCCAATGGCCTCGTGTCCTTCACATTCCTCAAACTTTCTGACCTTCCCAGAAAAGCAGCCTTTATTGCTAATCAGCTGTGCTAAAGTTAGTTTTGTTTTTATCTTTAAATTTTTTCTATTTTCCCTCCACTTTCTAAGGATTTGAGGTGATTCTAGGTAATCCCTTAAAATGGAAGTGAATTTCTTTGCTATTTCCCCAAATAACTGATTTTTGTCTAGTGACAATATAACAATTGGTCTTTTTAAATTAAGACTCTACTGCATAACACCACAAAGGAAGAAAAGAAAAAGAGAAAGAGCCCGGCTGGTGTAGCTCAGTGGACTGAGCGCGGGCTGGGAACCAGAGGGTCCTGGTTCAATTCCCAGTCGGGGCACATGCCTGGGTTGCGGGCCAGGTCCCCCAGTGAGGGCCATATGAGAGGCAACCATACATTGCTCTTTCTCCCTCCCTTCCTCTCTCTCTAAAAATAAATAAAATCTTTTAAAAAAAAAGAAAAAGAGAAAGAAATGAACTTCATGAAGTCAATCACATTCACAAGCCTTCGAGTGCTGGGATATCCTGAAAGTTACCACTTTCAACAAAACAGTTCAATATAATCATCTTACAAAAACAACCAGGAACCAATTTTTAAAATACGACTGAATGTTCCAAACCCATCACCACAAGTTTATTATAGATTTTAACCACAGCTGATGTTAAGGTTTTCATTTACCTTTGCATTCACATTCTTAAAGTATATTAACAATATAAAAATATAAAATTATATATATTACATATACATTATAAACCTATATCCTATGTTATATATACTATATATATAAAAACTATCGTAACACTTAAGTCGATTTGTTTTTCGTTCATGTAAGGTATATTACATGCCCACTAGAATTTTTAAAAATACTGAACAATGTATACTGCTGTCTGAGATTTAATTCCTCTGGTAAGAAAGTTGAAAAACGAAATTTAAAAAAATAATCTAGGTATCTAAAACAGATTTCCACTTTCTCAAAATCTGGTATTAATAAACATAAGAACTCTTTCAAATGAGTAAACAGAAAAAAAGGTTTAAATCATGCAAAGAGTAAAGATAAAGCAAAAAACTGATGCTTGCATGAAGCCCTAAGAACAAACGAAGTCCTTCAAAATAGAAATCCAACAACCCTCCTCACCTTGATAGGTCATTTACTATACTCTAACTCTTGCACCTACTTATTAAAACACAACCCAGAAAATATTTTTTAAAATCATGGGTTTTTTTTTTAAAGAGTTAGAAGAGACTTAAAAGACTTACGTTTGAATCCCAAACCCATTACCCACTAGGTGATGCCTAGGGCCAAGCTTCTTCAAAGGCGCATTTTCCTGAAGTGCACAACGGGGGTGGCATCATCGGCTTAGAACTGTTATAAGCACTCACGAAATGAGTAACTTTTAGCTTCTGAACCAGAATTTCTGTCATTTTAACCCATGACTTATTTTAGTAAACATCAAGACTTCTATTTCATATTAGAAAATTAAAGCAAATCCACGTAGGTATAATATTAAATGTGTTTTTCCAATTTTATACCATCCTATCTAAATTCTTCGCTTCTCTACTCCTAATCCTCTTAAACGAACTGACGGTCAACCGAGAGGTTATGTGACTTTACTAAGGTCATATATACTTAGTTAACAACAAAGCCAAGATTCTACTTACTCATACACATGTATACAAAGATATTTTGGAGTATTTACCTTTCTACATGCAGGACAAAGCCCATTTTCATCAGTGCGAATTCTATGCCAACAAAATCGGCAAATTTGGTAGCCACAGGTGCAAGGGAAAAAATTGATATCGTCTATCTCCAAGGGCTCCATGCAAAGAGGACATTCCACAGGGTCTTCCTTCGCATCAGGACTGCGAGACATCTTCACGTTTATTAAACAGCAGCAAAAGTTTATAATAATTTAAGGGAGAAAGAAGTTCAGCACTGAGAATTAAAATGTAGAACTTCAAAGACCTGCATGAGAAGAAACAAAATATACTATTTACTACTGGAAAAAACTGCATTATCAAGAATCATTTTATCAAAAAATTTGAAAAATATTAATCAGATCATTTTTTGCTATCATCTCAGAATAGATTTCAGAATGGAATCCTGAAATATTCTCCATGTCAAGATAAAAAGCCTGGCATTAACTTTTCTGATTCAACAGAAAAATAAAAGAACAACTTTTTTTCTACATAAAACACTTAGTACTAATCTAGTACTAATCATAGCACATTTTAGGGGAATAAGTGATATACAGAAGCATCTTCAGCCTTCAAACACACTGTGAACTGTCTTACCTCTGACCTCAAGGCTAGTGATACTTAACACTGCCATGTAACCAAAGGAACATGGTATTATTGTAAAATGCATCACAATTTACAAAATAATCCTAATGAAAAAGGCTTCGGTCATCTAAAATTACATGTTACTACCAAACCCTTATCAAAGAAAACAAAGGTTAGAGTTTTAAAAAATATGCCATATAATCTAACTTTACAATTAAATATGTATAGCACATCAACAAAAACTTCTGGGAGAATAAGCACATATTATACAAAATAAATAAAAATTAAATAATGTATCTTTGTAAATTATGCACAACTGAAAAGTTTTAGATAATTTAAGTTAAAGTCACTGGTAATACATTAGGATGAAATCACTATTTTAGGTCAAAAAACTGATAGCCTCCAAAATATAACTCAATACAATCAATGCCTCTCAAAATAACGGGTTTTTTTTTTTTTTTTACATAATTTGACAAAATAATTCTAAAGTTGACATAAAAGGATAAATGCATGAGAACTGCTTTAAAATTTCTGGGGGAAATGTGAGGATTTGCACTGTCAGATACTGAACTGTATTACAAAGCTATTACTATTTAAATAATTTGACATTGGCATAAATATACATGTAAGATCAAAGAAACTAAATTATAAATCTAGAAAAGTAACCATAAATTTATGAGATTTAATATTTTATAAAAGTGACATTACAAATCAATATGGCAAGGATGGACCAATTAATCAGTAATAAGATACTGGTCTCTCCACTTTAAAAAAAAACAGTATATATCTATATCATACTGCCATCAAAATAAATTCCAAATGATCTGTGTAAAGAAATATTCATTGAAATAAACTATTAGCATGTTAGAAAAAATAATAGAATTTTTCAACTCTTGGGATACAGAAGGTCTTCCTAGGGAAAAACAGAAATTCAGAAGCCCTAAAAGAAAGATATGTTCAACTTAGCAACATGGAATAAAAACACATCAACACAATGAAAGGCAAGCAGCGGAGTAAAGGGTGCATACACTACACGTAATGAAGAGCTAGCGTCCAGAATACATTTTTAAAAACCTCATACTGCAATTTTAAAAAGGCAAATAAGTGAAAAGAAAAAATGAGAACAGAATATGAGTAGTTCAGAGAATTACAAATGATTACAACATGTGAAAAAGATGACCAATGTTTTTAGCTTGTAAACAGTGAGATAACATTTTTCCCACCAGCCTGTCAGAGAAGTTCGTCTCCCCGCAAAGTAGACACTATCACTGATTTATGTTCCTCTTCCTAAAGAGGAAATTGGAGCACAAAGAGTCTTAGGTTGTACAGCTATTAGGTGGTACAGCCTGCGTTCATTCCAGTAAGTCAGCCCCAGAATCTGTGCTCTTAACTGCGTTCTTATACCATCTAAACTTCTGTCCAGCATTAATACTCACACATGTGTACCAGGTATTTTGCTACATTTCTCAGCGTTGTCCATACCAATAGAAAACTGCATGCAATCAGCTGAGAAATCATTAAGTAAATAATGACATAGCCATAATAAGGTAGATGTGTGTGTTCAATCAGGAGATGTCTATTATGATGTTTTGTACTTTTAAAAGCAAGTTGGAGACTAATATATTTGATTTGTTTTCTCTAAAAAAATAGAGCACATGAAAGGTTAGACACCAGTGTCACCATATCACAAGACAAAATGGAGGAAAGTAAGCAACAAGTTTATTTTCTGAAAAATCTGTATTATCTGAATTGTTACAACAAATACTATTTTTGCAGTTCAAATGGCCAACTTACAAAAGAAATTATCTTCATCTCATTTACGAAAATTATATGACTTTTGTTAACAGCAGAAAAATGAAATATCTTCCTATAAGTATTTCAAAATAAGGCTTTTTAAAAAGAAAGAAATGGTACATGTAGTTATAAACAATTTGGGCATCTTGCTTTGCGGGCCCAATTTTGCCACTGTCAGTTCTCTCGTATATAAAATGAGGGGTTTAGAGCCGATCTAACGGCTCCTCCAAGTTGAATATCCAAAAACTATACCAGTAGAAAATACAGACTCAAACACTGGTTCCACAAATAGGCAACTAAAAACTAAAATAATTGAGGGGGGCTATCAACTAAACTAAAATAAATGTGCTATCTACAGCACAGCTAATACACTTTTGATTATAAAATTGTATTTCCATAACTACAGCTTATTTGAGTGTTAAGTAAAATAAATTATGGGATGTTGGAAGGAAACAATATATGGGACATTGAAAAGCTTTCTAGAAAGTAAATTACTATAAATTAAAAATGACATATTGAGGTTTTGCTTTTTTATTGCTCTGTCTTTTAATTTTAAAAAGGTTTGGAAGAGGATGAATCTTCCAGTCTAGAGGGGAAAGGACAAAATAGCAAGAAGTTCCTTAAGAAGGTTAATACAAAACCAAGTACATTTTGTATGCTTCTAGCACCATGGAGAGATGCAAGCCAGACGTAATCACAAAACTGGTAAAATGTAGGAGGAAAGTCTGATGTGAAAGAACATCCAGAATACTAAGTAAGAGAACTGACTTCTGCCTCACCTCTTCCACTAAGTAACTGTATGATTTTGGATAAGACACTCAAAAGCTCTATCTAGGACTCAAATGTACTCATCTGAAAAATAATGAGACACAAAATTTAATGGAATTTCAAGTAGAGAGAAATAAGCTTTATGTAACCCCACTGAACCAAGCTTTTAAAATACACTTTGAAATAAACTCTCTCCCCTCCAAGTATCTTGGCCAGGATTTTCATTTAGGGAAAAAGTAATTTTTATTGTATAAAGCAGTCAACTAATATTAAAATAAAAATAAAACAATGAATTAAAACAATAAGAGTTATAGCCCTGTCTGGTGTGGCTCAGGAGACTGGGCGTCGTCCTGCAAACTGAAAGGTCACTAGTTCAACTCCTAGTCAGGGCACAAGCCTGGGTTGTAGGTCAGATCCCTAGAGCTGGGGGTGTGTAGGAGCCAACTGAGATCGATATTTCTCTTGCATATCAATGTTTCTGTCCCTCTCCTTCTCCCTCTCTTTCTCCCTTTTTCCTCCTCTCTAAAAACAAGCAAAATCCTTTTTAAAAAAAATAAGATTTATAAAATTACAAGATACAGAAATAAAAGATGTTTTTAAATGGAAATAGGGAAGTAAATTCAATGACCTTTAGGATGAGGTAAGAGATTATAATTATAGCACAGAGTGATCAGTTTTTGACTCAGTAATTAATTTTGCAAAAAAAAAAATTCATTTTCACATACATGATCTAATCCTCACAGTGAGTTGGTGAAAATGTACTATCCCCTTATAAAAGATGAAACTGAGGTCAAATGGTGACCCAGCCTTTAAGTGTGAAGGACACAATTCCAAAGTAAGATAGTCAACTTAAAAACCCACGCCTTTTCCAACATGGTAAGATAGAAATTATGATAACTAAAGTCATTACTGTATATCTTTGGGTATAAAGTACAAATTTTCAAAAAGTAAAAATGACATTACTTTTTTAAAAACTTAAATTCTACAGGAAATTTCTACCTCATTGCCTGAGTTATTATTCTCTATATCACCTGCAACTAATGCTATAACACAGTATAAATTCTGACATACATAATAATGCTCTAGAATCACCAAAAATCTCACATTCCATGTAATAAGAGCACAAAATAAAAATCAGTCACTCAAAATCATACCCCAAAATTCCTTACTACTCATCAAGTGCTGTATACATGGCTTTGAGCTAAGAATACTGTTCAAAAGATATGTATAAAATTACATTATAACCCTGGCTGGTGTGGTTCAGGACTGTGTGCTGGCCTGCAAACCAAAGGGTCGCCAGTTCGATTACCAGTCCAGGCACATGTCTGGGTTACAGGCCCAGGTGCCCATGGGGGGTGCGTGTGAGAGGCAACCACACATTGATGTTTCTCTCCTTCTCTCCCTCCCTTCCCCTCTCTCTAAAAATAAATAAATAAAATCTTTAAAAAAATACATTATAAAATGTAAAGTACTGTAGCCACTGTAGAAAACAGTTTGGTGGGTGCTCAAAAAGTTATACAGAATTAGCTTATGATCCAGCAATTCCACTTCTGAGTATAATATAGAAGGAACCAAAAGCAGGGATTGTTAACAGATACTCTTAAACCAGTATTCACAGCAGCGTTATACCGAATAGCCGAAAGCGGAAAAAAACCAAGTGTCCACCAACAGATGAACAGATAGACAAAATGCAGAATACACACACACACACTAAACTCTGATACATGCTACAATGTGGCTAAGCCTTAAAAACATTATGCTAAATAAAGTAAGTCCATTGCAGACAAATATCATATGATTCCACTGATAATCTAGAATAGGCAAATTCACTGACACAGAAAGAAGAAGTTCCCAAGGGCTGGAGTCAGGAGAATGAGGAGTTATTAGTCTTTTAGAGGAGGAGACAGTTAAAAAAAAAAAAAAAAAGGCAAGCCCTAGCCTGGTGGCTCAGTTGGCTGGAGCACTGTCTCCTACACCAACAAAAGGTTGCAGGTTCAATTCCCAGTCAGGGCAAATACCTTGATGCAGATTTAATCTCTGGTCAGGAAGCCTAATGGGAGACAACCCATGTTTCTCTCTCACATCAATGTTTTGTTTTGTTTTTTTCTTTCTCTCTCTCCGCCCCCCTCCCCTGCCTTCCTCTTGCTCTAAAATCAATAAACATATCTTCCAGTGAGGATTTAAAACAAAAAGGCAAAAAGCACAACTAACTGGTAGTTCTAATTGTATCTAGTACACTAACAATACATTATTCCATCTATATAAACAGATTCTAACTTTATTAATAAAGTTAGACAGTTGGCCAATGAAGGTTTTGCCATTCTAACAGTTCTTCCTTTATCTTCATTCAGTGATTCACTAAGTAGTTATTAAGCTCTTACTATGTTTCAAATTCTAGTCTAGGTCTTTGGGATACATTAATTGATCATAACCAGTAAAAACCAATGCTCTGCAGCCTAACTTTTAACTGGGAGATCTAAACAATAATCATAATAAATCAGTAAATTAAATAATATAATAGAAGGTGATAATGCTATAGAAAAAGATGGTACCAGAGATGGAACTGCAATTTAAATGGGCCAGTTGGAGTGGGTTTCATGAGAAGGTTACATCTAAAGGAGGTGCCTGAATAAGCACGCAAGTACCTGAGAAAAGAACAGACCAGACACAAAGTCAGCAGAGAGGCCCCAAGCAGGGAACGTGCCTGAAATTTCTGAAGAACCGCAAATTTGGAGTGGTTGGAGTAGAACAAGTAAGAGGAAGAACAGTTAAGATAAGGACAGAGATGTGCCCTGACTAGTGTGGTTCAGTCGGTTGGGTGTCATCCCACAGGGTGAAAGGTTGCTGGTTCGGTTCCCAGTCAGGGCACATGCCTAGGTTGTGGGTTCAGTCCCCATCGGGCATGTGTGAGAGATAGCCGTTCAATGTTTCTCTCCTTCTCTTTCTTCCTTCCTTCCCCTTCTCTCTAGAAATAAATGGATAAAATCTTAAAAAAAAAAAAAAAAAAGAGATGTGGTAGGTCCAGGGTCTTATAAGGATTCATCATAGGCCACTAGAACAACTTTGGCTTTCTTTGTGAAATAAATGAAGAGAACCAGAGACTTTTAAACAGAGAAATGGCATAGGTTTGACTTACATTTTCAAAAGATCTATCTTGGTTCCACTTTCAGCATAATAAGGAGTTCAATGAACCCACTCCCCAGTGAAAATGATGAAAATTACTTAAAACCAACCATTTCAAGTGTCTGGAAATGATCCTAAAGGCCTAAGACAAATGAAGAAACATTCATTCAAGAAAATGTATTAGAACTCATGAAAAACAGCAAGACTATCATGCAGGGGTGTCCAACCTGCGGCCCATGGACTGCATGCAACAAAGGATGGCTGTGAATGCGGTCCAACAGGGAATCGTTAAATTTACTTAAAAGATTATGAGATGTTTTGGGGATTATGTGTTGCAAAGTATTTAATGTGTGGCCCAAGACAACTCTTCTTCCAATGTGGCGCAGAGACACCAAAAGTTTGGACACCCTGCATGGTATGTGAACCAAAATCTGTTCTCTCTCTCCTTTCCTCCCCCTTCCAGCTCAGTGAAACTGCAACTTCACTCCATGCTGGTGTAGCCATAAACACAAGCTGCCCCTTCACCACGGCTACCAGTCAGAATGCGCAGGACACCAGCACTTCTCCCCCTGCCCAAAGCTATGTGGTGCTAAAGCTAAGTTCCAGGTAAATGCAGCCAGTAAGTGGGGGCTCCCCTCTTCCACCCAACTGCCACTCATGGGAAAGAATTCCTATGTTGCTGCTGCAAGTTGAAAATACTAGCACCCAGACTGCCCTCCAAACAACTACTCTGTAAAGCAGAGCTCCCACACCAGGAAAGGCAAAACAAGAAGACCCTAATGTATACCAATCCAAGAAGTGCTCAGTCACTGAACTGGGGCATCTGCCACATGGAATGGAAAGAGCACCACTATACCCGCTATCCAACTCCAGAGTCAGAACCAGAGATTGTGCCGGGACGGTGAAGTGTGCAGTCAAACAGATAGCTCTGAATCTCTTCCAAAGGAACAGACTTTCTATGCGCCAAGGTATGAAGTTCATGCCTAAGGCCAATCTCAAAACCAAGGAGCTTGTGATGAAAAACAACTGGGAGAAGATTCTAATACAGGCTAAACTATACACCAGTAGTTTGCAGGAGAGAATAAGGAGAAGCAGAGAATAAGACATCTAGGATCAGCCCTCCTGGGGTCAGAACAAACTTCAAAGCTCTGATCTCAAGAGCTATCTCTTCAAGTGAGCTCCAATTTCTTTTGGATCAAGTTGAAAGTTGAGAAGTAATTTGTGTCCTGGGGCATTGCTGAAAACAAGGAGGCCGTCAGCTGGCTATTAACATCTGGGTGCACTCAAGGAAAGAGAAGGTGGAAGAGAGCCCTGACAAAACCACTGTCACCCCAGGGGGCACATGGGCATACTCAAATCTGCACCCCTCAGGGACAACAGGTGCTTCACACTGTGAGAGGGGAACAGACTTCACTCCAATAATCTACCCAGTCACTAAACAAATAAGCAAATAGCAATAACAAGCCCTGGGAGGGGCAAGAGGAGAACAGTACTCATAGCTGCTACATAAAATAAAATGTCCAGTTTCCAACCAGAAATTATGTGCCACGCAAAGAACCAGGAAACTATAACCCATGTACACCAGGAAGAAAGCAGGCAACAGAAACGGCCTGAGAGAGCCATCAGATGTTGGTTTTAACAAAGGCTTCAAAGGAACCATTTTAAATTTGTTCAAAGAACTAAAGGAAACCATGATTAAAGTAGTAAAGGAAAGTGTAATGAAAATGTCACATTGACTACAGGGTTTCAATAAAAAGACAGATGGTAAAGAGAAGTGGAAACTCTGGAGCTGGAGAGCACGACTAAGTCACTAGAGGGCGCCACGGCGCTCTCACTGGCAGAAGAACCAACTAGTGCAACAGGAGGAGCCAGCTCAACAGAGAGTATGCGGTCCATGGGGAGGGGGGGGCGGGGGGGGATAAAGAAAGATGAACAAAGCTTCAGAAATGTAAAACACCATTAAGTGTATCAATATACACATAATGGGACTACTGGAAGAAGAAGAACATAAAAGGAAAAATATTTAAAGAAATGATGGCTGTATAAAAGTAAGAACTATAGCTACACAAAATACCTCACATACATAATCTTGAACAAAGAAAGCAAAAAAAGAATATAATTGCGCTTATATAAATTTCAACAGATAAAACTGTATCTTAGGGATGCACAGAAAATGACAAATATCAATCAGGACAGTGAGTGTCTCTGGGTAAAAGGAAGAGCATTATCAACCAGAAGTATACTAGGGGTGATCACGTACTCTTGAGGTACCTGAAATGTTCTCCTTTTTTCCATCAACTTTTTTTCAAAGCATCCTCGTGACCAAACCCGCCTGACTCTCTCAACTAGGTGAAATTATTGATTTTATTTCATAAGCGTATGGTGACAGGGCTGGGATCAAAACCAGGTGTTTTCCGAAGACAAGGCACAACCGTGGGAATAACTGCAGTATTCCCAGCCCTATGACAACCTGTTCCCCAAATTAAGAGTCAACGATGAAAAGTTCTCCAAACCTCCCAAACCAGGATACTCTGTAATTCCCACCTCAATCGAATTCCTAATAAACACACTGGGCAACATTAGGCAAAATAGCCTTTTCTTCTCCCCCTCACCCCCCGACCCCCACTTCGAGCTCTCCACTTTTGCTAACATCTCTTCCAACTCAGAACCAAGGCTCAAGAAGTTGATTCACACACGGAGAGGAAGAAAATTAAAAAAAGAAAAAAAACAAAAAAACCAAAAAACAGAGCAGGCAAGAGAACCCTTGGGGGAATGCAAGGGCTGTAGAAATTGAGGACAGAGCACTCCTCCCAATCGGGATGGCCTCAGGAGCCCAGGATCTGTCTGGGGCCACACAGTATTCCTTCCCCGGTCTGCTCAGATCTAAGAAAGGCCT
>PVJI01005187.1:0-99267 GCA_004026765.1 Micronycteris hirsuta | reverse complement strand
TTTTGAATCTGTTACTTTCAGAATGATTTATAAAGAGGATGTCTCAAGTAAGCAAGAAAAAAATTTAAGAAATTAAATTAAGAATAGAAAGAATTTTTTAAAAAAATTATAGTGGAAGGGAGCTAACAGAGGACAAAAGAGAGAGGACCTAATAAAATTAAGTGACATAAACCATTTATCATAAGAATATTTGGTAAAATAATATATGTTGCAATGACATTCTGGCTAAGTAAATCTGCCTACAAAAGTTGAGAAATAATCACATTACTGACTAGTACCTACACCATCTCTTTAACCTTTGAATCAAGACATGTGAAATAAATAAAAGATTGCCTCTACTTCGATTTTTTGGAAGAGTGTGAGAGGAATAGGTATTGAATCTTCTTTGAATGTTTGGTACATCCACTATGGAAAACAGTATGGCAGTTCCTCAAAAAAATAAGATTAGAGTTACCATATGACCCAGCAATCCCTCTTCTGGGTGTCTACTGAAAACTCGAAAACATTTACTTGAGCCCTGACTGGTGTGGCTCAGTAGGTTGGGCTTCGTCCTGCAAATGGAAAGGTCTCTGTTTCCATTCCCAGTGAGGGCACAGGCCTGTGCTGTGGGCCAGGTCTTCAACTGGCTGCATGCGAGAGGCAACTAATCAATGTCTCTCTCACACAACAATGTTTCTCTCCCTCTCTTTCTCCCTCCCTTCACCTCTCTCTAAAAATAAATAAATGAAATTTTTAAGAAAGAAAACATTTATTCACAAAAATATATGCATCCTTATGTTAATTACAGCATTATTTACAGTGAGCAAGACAACCGAAGTGTCCTTCAATGGAGGACTGGATAAAGATGTGGTACATGTATACTATGGAATACTACGCAGCCATAAGAAAAGATGAAATACTGCTACTTGCAACAACATGAATGGATCTTGAGAATATTATGCTAAGCAAAATAAGTCAGTCGGAAAAAGCTAAGGAACATGTTTCACTCATATCTTGGATATAAAACTGAAACTCATAGATACAGACAGACATCAGCATGGCGGTTACCAGAGGGAAGGGGGTGGAGGGTAGTGAAGGGCAGAAAAGGCCAAATATATGGTGATGGAGGATGGTTTGACTTTGGGTGATGGGCACACAATGCAACATACAGATCATGTGTCATAGAAATGTACACCTAAAAGCTATATGACCCTGTGAACCAACATTAACCCAATACATTTTTTAAAAGTAACAAATGAATAGCTTTTTGTAGTGATTTAATTTTTAAATTCCACCAAGTATATAGTACATACTATTATAATAAGGGTATAAAGGTTCCTGTAGTTTTTCTAAGTTTCTCTGAATAGATTTTTTTTAAAATAAATCTTTTCCAAAAGGAGGAAAAAGGCAGTGTCAATATCCAATATAATATTGCTTGAACATTTTTCTCTTTAATACAGGCTATGTGTTTCTGATTTACTTGTAATTCCAGTTAATATTTTCTTGCAGGTAGTATTTCTCCAAAATGTATTTGCTCAGTATTTTGTGAGCATATTTCTTTTAAACAAAATATTCTAAATTTTATACACAGACATGTTAAGTAGCTGTAGTATTTTTGTGTTCCAATTCTTATCACAAATAATCCTAAATTTTCCTTTACCATGGGCAAAGAATCATTCAGTAACCATCAAGATAGTTAATGTCCAACATGGAATCTGGATGTCTTTAGTCATAGTAAGTAAACTCCATAGCATTCATAGTTCTTATACCCAATAATTAACTGGGGACAGAGCACGGCCTCAGTGAAACTTCAAATAACAGGTAAGCCATGTGGTAGCAAAACATCAAAAGTTTCACCTTGATAGCCTGCCATGAATTTCTTATCCAGAAAATAGGGCTTTGGAGCAATGGATAATTTACAGTCAAGATTAGGAATAAGGCGCAGACATGTCATCTAATGAGCATTAACAAATGGTGAAAAACACGAGCAGTCTTGGGAGAGTTGGGAGAAACCTATTAATGACCCTACGGGTGTCTCTCCTAAAGAATCAAGAACTCAAATATAGTCATTGAAAATGAATTTACAAAGGGATGTATAAGCTTCTTGCTTGAAATATGTAATACAACTATAATTACATGATACGATCAAAAAGGAGCTCTTTCGAGTATGTGAATTTATCAGATAATTAAAGCTAATTTCCTGAAACAAACAAATAAATGACCTGAAAACACCATTGAGCTTTATCAAATTATTTATTGAATTTTCTATCCTCAGTAACTGTCTTGGTATCAGGAAATATTCTAGTTTGATTTTTGGCCTTCACTGAAGTTTGTTTTTTCTGCTGTATATTTTCTACCACTACATAGTGCTCTCTAATCAGCAATCTTACAAAAATAGTAAGGAGAAATAAGTATAATACATTTTTAAGAATAACATCTCATCTAAAATTTAAACATTTTAACTACAGCACCATTTCTCTGAGTTCCAAATAAATAAAAAAATTATTCTTGTGTACCTAACAATTTTTAACAACTTGGAACTTGTAAATTTGTAACATGTTTCCCTGACAAAAATATACATTTAATCATATTATAAACACATTTGTTCATCAAAAGCTTACTATTTGGAAATCAAATTTGTACTTAATTATTTACTGTTTTTATTTCTTTTTTTTAAAGTCATAGTGCTGGCTGAAAATTAGTTAATGTTTTATGGCAAAAATTTAGATTCTCTAGCTAGTCATAAATCATAGGCCTTATCATTATAAAATTACGATGATAAAATGTGTTATAAAATCACGTGGTCCAACTATAAACCAGTTTAATATTAGTTTGTATTGCATCTTTTATTCCCAGAAAAGAAAAAATATCTGGCATATGGCTATTATCAAGGTGTCAAATGAAAACAAACCTAGGACCCATTATTATCAGGGTATCCTTAGAATGTATTCAGCTGTTACTGTTAATCTTGTTTTCCTTTTTAATCACTTAACTTCAAAACATTTTTATAAATGATATAAATTTTGTTTTGGAAAATATTTACTGGTTAGAATAGAATTAGAAGTTCTTTAAAAACCTGACGCTTGTAAGAGGAAATTGATAGCAGAACAGGTCAAAAACAGGGCACTTGGCTCGGTTTTTGCAGAAATGATATATTGTGAACTCATATTCTCAGCAAGTACTAAGTAGTAGAAAAATCCTGATGGAAGAGCATGCCAATAAATTTTGCACTTACTTTGCAGAGGCAAATTGTCTGTAATGTGCTGTGACTCCAGCTCCTCGGTCCATTCCATCTTTGGCCGCATCTGTATCACCTGATAGTTACCATTTTCAGTCAGGGACCCGGGTGGACTGCTGATTGGTGTCTTTCTCAAAGTCTTCATCTGCTGTTGAACTTCCGCCAAAAGAACAGCTTGTATTGCTTCAGTTACCTGTTAAATGTGTGTTTCCATATAAATTATATTTAGTACTATTACAAATATTTGGGGTCTTGCACAAAAGCCTAGAGTTACCAAAGCCTAGAATTTTGATGAGAAGGTTTCACATAAATTGCAAGGCTCCATTCCACACAGATTAGTATCTGAAATAATTGGTAGATATTTGGAACTGGCACCCAAACTACACATTGTTCTTTTGTAAATGAAGAAGTTGTAGAGGAAGACTGAAAGAAGTTCTGAATTCTTTCTCCAAAAACATTTTCATTTCTACCAGAAAATGAATACAATTAATTTGAGTATATCATAATGCTCTTAAAAACAAGTTTAGCTCCTCAGACAATGTCTAGCTCTAAAGTCCTATTTGCCTAAAACATTTTATTTAAACTAGGTTTAACACAGAGGGTTAAAGACAAAACTTTAATAACAACTCTCACTATGCTCTGCATGTGTATGTGGCTTTATATAGCTCAAAATACTGCAAAATGCTACTTCTGATTATTGTACATACCCAGTCAAGGGTCTGTGGTTGAGCGTGGCGGGGAGGGGGGGATGCTTGTCTGAGGGCATCTATCCACTGTCTTCATTTTTAAAATGAAGAATCTGGGACATGACATCCCAAGTTCCACACAGACTTTGTGAACAGGCCTTCCGAGCCATGCTTCCATGTCCTTTTGTATATCTCATTCCAAGGTTCTACACCATTATCCCTGAGTAAAAAGCCAGTGTATCTTAGCCTCTTTCTCGAGAGAAATGAGAAAAGGTTCAGGAGTTAAGTCAAGTTCAAGGAAAATCAAGTGCTGAATCAGTGAGAAAAAAGGAGGGTCACCACTGATATAGGTGAACTTGGGACACCTTCCCATTATCCATTTCTGGCTGACAGTTAAACCTTTCATATGGCTACAACCCAATGCCTCCTCCTTTCTCCCTCCAAAGCCTGCTCTCCGATGACTGATGCCCCACCCTCTCCTCTGCATTATCTCCATCTACTCGGACAGTATCTAGGGCTTGGGCTTGGGACAACACTAACTGAGACGGGTGATGGAGAGAGGCTGATGCCCAAAACAGGACATGTATTCATCTAAATATTTATTTGGTCTTTTTTATGTGGCATAACAGCATAGGAGACTTTTAGGCTCTAGGGACACTCAGAGAGCTGTTGCTGATGGCAGATACTTACTGAACTAGTGGGGCAGAAGGAGCCAAGCCCTTGACCTTCAATATGGGAAGCTTCCCAAATGTATCAGAATGGCTTCTTGATCACTGATCATCCCTCTGTTCTTGTCCACTCAAATGCTGGGTTAGGTAGAGTGAACTGATTTTACCATTGCATACCATGTCTACTAACATCGTAGTGCCTGTCACGGTACAGGTACGTAATGCTTCCTCTTGCATATGATGTGATGAGATTCTCAACACTGTGTCCGCTATTGCATGCCAGGAATCTAACTACATATCATGTTCTACATATCATGATACTGGTGGATCATGCCTATCAATATCTACCCTGTTATATGATATTATATTAACTATTAAAATAATGCTTACTAACATACACTCCATCACAATTTGGTGAACCATGCTTATTTATGTGTATCATATGATGGAATAAACTATATTAATTATTCATAAATAATTCTACATCCCTGAATTTCATTTTAATCTTGTCACACATTTCATTTGACAGCACTGATTACAGGATGTGGATGATGTGGTGAAAAGAGCTCTAAATCAGAAATGAGAAAGTCCAAGTTTCTGATCCAACTGTAACAGTAACTAAAAGTGCTGCCTTGGGTAAGTTCAGATACTTCTTTCTCTGGGACTTCATGTTCTCACAAAACAAAGTCTGTGATTCTGCGAGAGGCTGGAATGAGAGATTCCAGTCACAGAATCTCGTGTGGAACTTTCTTCTGTATGTAACTATAATTCAGAAGGCTAGTACTGGAGGATGTCTCAGACCATGGTACACCTAATTTATGGTCTAGCCCTCAAAAAGAGCAGTTTGGCCATATTCCTTTCTGGAATCCTGGCTGCCTTCTCCCTGGGACCATTATCATCTCTGAGGAGTGTCCACAACTGTGATTTAGAATATTTTCTATCCCACTGGGTAGAATGGTCTATAACAACTTGGATCAATATTCGTCCTTAAAAACATATGTGAATTTATGTAATTTCATGTAACATTTCTAATGATTGGATTTATATATTATGACCATATTTTCAACTATTGAATTTTGTTTTTGACATATTTGTCACTATAAGTACATATTATAAGAATTAATAATGACATTAGAAAACAAGGGGAGGTAAAAATAACAGGATAAAACATATTAAAAATAAGGAGTAGGATACTCAGAACCATACAACTTAAAAGTGAATACTGAATGGCACACTCCCAGCTGGAAACAAACTCAAAATACCCACTTTATGCTCAGTGTGAAATCAACAAAGCATGGTTCCAATTCAGAGAAATGACAGAGCTTATAAGCAGATAATAACATTATCACAGTATCTGGTATACAGTGGGCACTAAGTAAACACTAATGGAATTGAAATAGATTCTGTACAGTTTAAAAATATAAACTGTGGAAAGTAGAATTTATTGATAATGTCTAACTATCAATACTTGAGTTTCTGTAGTATATACAGTAGAAAAAATTTTGTAGATGGTAGGGATAAAATTTACCCCAACAAAATATAAAATTTATACAGTGGTTTACAAACTTTGTGATTTTAATAATAGCTAGAATTGAAAGCACTATGTCTGTAAAGCTGTCTTCCAAATGTGAGTTTCTTGAAAATAGATCATATGCAAAGTATTATATACTTATGAGGGAATGTGCAGGGATTTAAAATAAGGTTTACCAATTCAACGGCTAGAAAAAGACAGCCACAAATCTGGGACATACACTTGTAACTGGAAGTACTACAGTGCCATAGGCAAGCTAAAAATTTTAACAGTTTTCTACTAACACCTTGAAACAGCAAAGTGAAATAGCACAAAATGTTATGAAGATGTAACAGGGTGTAGCCAAGAGGGGGGCCCCGAATAAGGATTTGTAATGGGGTCCAGAACTCAAGGTGTCTAGGAAATATTAGAAAAATATATATAGGACGTCCTCACCCCTACAAGTCTGAGTTGGGGGATGGGACACCTGGAGCAGAGCCAATCAGAGCTGTTTTGAGTAGCAGCTGCTTTGCAGCTAACCTCAGCAATGTCATTTAACATATCTATAACCTTTAACTGGTTTCAAAGATATGTTAAATAGCTGTGGCCATGCTTTGAGCCAGGGGGATGGAAGTGATTTCCACCCAAAATGTAACTGGGAGGCAACTCCCCTGGTTACAGCGCTTGCTGAGAGCTTGGAGATAATTGGCTCCATGCCATGGGGCCACACCTGCCCAGAGTTACCATGGCAGCCCAGTAATGCTGGAAGAATACAGGAATGCTGGCAGGTGTAACTGAATGTAGAAAGAGTCAGAAATGGGGCTGCAGAGGAAGGCTGGCGCTGGGATTTAAACCCAGGCAGGGCAGCCATGCCAAGGGAGAGGACTACTCGGCTCTGGCGGAGTAGGAATCACCACGCGGCTTTGGCAGGGTCAGGACCATGTGGCTTGGGCAAGAGTTGGGACCACACAGCTTTGGGGTGCTCCCTTTTGCCACGTGGCTTGGGAAGCAGGAGAGACTTTGCCTGGGAAAAAAAGGGGTTGAAAGGACTTTTGCTGGTGGGTCATGAGAAGGTGCCATAGCTTTGGATTAACTGGAGATTGTGGCAGTGACACAGCTGATGGGGCCGGGAGCCTGAATCATGGACTTCTACATCTTTTCCTGAGATATGGTACCCCAGACTGAGCAGAGGGAGAAGGAAGGACTGTGTGCATCAGTGGGTATTTAAAGGACTTTAGTATTTTAATGAAAACATTAAGTCATTACTCTAAGTCTGTATAACTTTTAAATAAACAATTTCTTTCCTTTTCACCAGTCTCTGGCATTGAGAGACATCTTGCCTCTGGCATGGGCAAGGTGAACCTAGTAGGTGGGGGGGACCCCCAGAGAAACAAGGAGGGGGTCCTTTCAGTAATAGTACATCATTTACCACCCCCGCCCCGGTCTGTTCTGTAACAAAGACTTATAAAAGACCCCAAGGTCTGTGTGTAGTTCAATGTCCAATTTTCTGGTATAAAAGCATTTCCCCAACACTCAGCTCACACTGGCCTTTCATGTCTTTTCAGCATCTCCTGAAAGGTAACACTTCTGCCTTAGAGGCTTGGATCTCATGTTTCACGCACTGGAGTTAGATTATAAAATCCCAAGAATTCCAATGAAGCTTCAGAAACATGCAAAATACCAAATCCCAAACCTTGCTCTTGCTTTTCCGGCATCCATTTCTACATTGGGTATGTTTCTTAGGTGAGAAAGAGAAGAGACAATCTCCAGACGAACTCATTTATCTGAAAAATGTACCCTTACTCCTCTCTTAAAGGCATCCCTCCATTAAATTTCTAAAGTAGGATTTTGCTCTATTTTATAGAAGCATTCCATTCTCACCGAGTACTCCTAAAATACATTGAAAAGTAGATTTAAATTAAAACAATTCAACTAACTTCTTAAATGAACAGTGTTATTAGTAATTTGAGGACTGGTTAATGAAGTATTTAAATGAATACTTGCAAAAGTCTGTTTTTCCTCAAGGACCCGGGAATTCTCATTCCCACTTTACACAAGAGGAAAATAAATAGTCAAGTTGAACCTATCTTCCAGGGTCATTCATCAGGGTAGGGCGGAGATGAGAGAAAAACTGTAAAGCTTGGACTTCCTATAGTATGAGTCATAAATGCTCTGGTAATATTTTTCCTGCTCCCAGCATTTTGCACAAGGTCATAGAATCATACAACCTAAAAGATCCATTAGTCTAAACATGTCCAAATCACATTAAAACTTATCTGAAGGTCAAATGAACAACTACAAAAGATCTTTAGTTGGAGCGGTTCAGGATAAATGTTCTGCTGAATTCTTTTCCTTAAGGACTTTTTCCCCATTGTGGAATTCTTTGGCTACTAAAGAAAAAGAAATGTCACCTTTAATAGATAGATTCTTTTAGGGTGATTCCTAGTATGCTCATTAACGCAACATACACTAATGTTCACTTGATTATCACAGAGTCTTTTTGCATAGCTATTCGTTCATTAAAAATATTTATTGACTGGCTACTGTCACTACTGAATTTATGGCCACTGCTCAAATAGGAGCGAGTGAGACCAAGTCCCTGCTCTCAGCAAATTGCTCTAACAGTGAGGGATAGAAGATAAACAAACAGAAAACAGAACAACAACAGTAAAACCCACATAGTATAATTTCCACTAAAAACAAACACAACAAAGAAAATTAAACTGGATGATGTGATGAGATTGGAGGCGTGGAGGGCGAGGGGGAGGTGGCGCTATTAGGTGGAGTGATCAGTGAAGACCTGTGTGAGAAGTTGACATTGAGTAATTGATGAACGGAAAAATGAGAATCCCAGCTTAAGAAAACAGTAAGGTCCTGAAGAGGAAATGAAGATCAATGTGGTTAGTAAGAATAGAAGAGAGAATGATGAGCAAAGAGGTTAAGCCAGGAGCAAATCATACAAAAACTTGTAGGCCGTGGTAATAAGCTTCAATAGCCATTCTGATTGTGTTTGTTTGGCTTCGGAGTGTCGACCCCCTCAGCTTGTTCTGAGTTAATTTTCTTTGTTTTCCTGTCACCCAAAGTAATCATTTTTAATTGGAGTTATTGCTATTCTTGTCTTGCAAATTCAATAGTCAATAAGCTCATAAAGAAGAATAAAGTTCCAATACATATTTATCTAATCAATGCACAGATATTTTTTGTATGGTATACAAAGCTATCCACTTAGCTTTCAGGACCTAAAAAAACTAGAAAGAGAAAAAACTTAAATTGGGCATTGAAACCAGCTCTCTAAATCAGCTCACAGATGATGTACTCTCAGTATAGAAAAGTGATTTTCTAATTACACTTACCAAATTCTTAAACCTAGGGACCTTTACATCATGATGCATTTTGAAATAAAATAATAGCCAATTCTGCCACAAACTGAAACCTCAATGAGCAATAAGTTACTGAGGACATGACATCTCTTCCTTAGCTCTGTCCACTCTTTCCCCTCACTTGGTGCATCCTTGCATAATTATTTTCCACTTTTCCCCCTCCCTCACTGTTAGTCTCTGCATTCGCTCTGTTAAACAGAATGTCCTGGGAGGACATTTTGCGAGGACAAGAGTACCTACTGACTTGCACTTTCGAGTAAAGGAGAGTACGGATGAAACACAGCAGCAAGGAGCTCTTCCACAATTTCAAGAACACGAGCTTGTCATACCTGCACAGACTGGTCTCTCCAACAGGAAATTAGTTTCAAAAGTGAACCGTCAGCCTCAGGTAGGTGGGATTCATTCTTACCTGGAAATACATAGAACACATTTATAACTTTAAAGTATTAAAAATGGATACACCCCAATGGTCCTCACCTCCAGCTGCACACTGGGATCACCGGGGCAGATGTGTTTTCACCAACACCAATGCCCAGGGTCGGTCTTCCAGGGGTTCTGATTTCATAGATCTCAGGCTGAGGGTGAGGTGGGCCTTGATACTTTGTAAAAGGACCTCTGAAGGTTTTCAGGTGTAGACACAGTCAAGAATCATTAATTAATTTCTATGTATTGTTAATAATTGTACTCATACACAATCACATTAAATCAAATTCATCTTCACGATACACCTTATACCCATCATTGTACCTTTTTGCCAACAAAAAGCAACAGATCACCAAATTTTATAATTCCTTCTTCATATAAATAGTTTCTAAAATCATACACTGCATCTCACACAGAAATCATATAAAAGACTTCCTTTGATTTGTCCTTGCCCAGATACACTACTCTAATCAATAGGTGCAGCGCTTCTGGTTCAATCTGCCTCATTTTGTTATGTATCGTTTCTTTTAAGTTTGCCCTCCTGAGTCTTCTTTCTATCCATCTGCCTTAATGTTCAGTGCAAAATTTTAAGAGTGAGCTGAGGTTTGGTTTATTTAAGTTCATCTATAGAGTGTCCAGCTGTTTCCTACACAAAAATGCACTTAATAAGTGCCTTTTCATTAATTGAAAATGTACATATTATCATCCAAGTGAAAAATCAATGAATTAAGTTAGCTTTCTGACAGGTAAAATGCATTACCCAGGTGACAGATCCCTGGAACGAGATAAAAACAATGAGGGCTTGTGCTGGAGGGAAAAATGATGATAATTGTCCATTTAAATTAACGTATTAATATATTTTTGAAATCATGCTTTCAACTTTTAAAATTAATATTAGTTCAATATGTATTTCATTAAATTGCCATTTTAAATATTAAATAGATAAGGGTATATGTGTGTATTATATTAATGGTCAAGCGAAATGTGTTAGAAGCTGTTAGATATAATATAAATTGAGAACATGAAAGAAATATATATAAGAAACTTATAACTCATTAATATCATTATTTCATCCTGATGAAACATATAATATGAATTTGAAGTGATCAAGATCAGTGCATAAAACATACAAGTGTGCACTATAATTTTGAAATCATATTTTCCATTTTTCATGAGCACAGCAGGTAAGAGAAATTTTTTGATCTCTCTCCTTTCTTCCTCTCTCTTTTTGTTGACCTTGTGATTTTACCATCAAAGCAAAGTATTGGTCTCAACTGTAACTACTTACTGGCATCATGGGGTACTTCACAACGCACTTTAATGTGATGTTAAAATTTTAATATGAGGTAGAAATGAGAGCCAACTTTTCTTGGCAATGTCAGTGAGTTAAAAGAATTCATTGCAACATCAGAGGGGAAAGATAAAAAGAAAGCATCCCAGTTTTCCAATATTACCTAGTCACCATTCCTGCTGACAGCAGTGGGCACTGTGTCCTGTCAACCCTTTAGAATGAGCACCACAGTGTCACTTTATTCTTTAGGCTTTGATTACAGAATTAATAACGTGAAATAAATCCCTCCCTTCCCTTTACCTCTCATCTTCCAATTATTAAACACAAAACTTACTTTTTACTAGCAGGAGGTAGATGTCAAATTTTAAAAAAAGATATATAATATGTCAGACAGTAAAAAGGATTGTGGAAAACAGTAAAACAGGGAAAGGAGTAGGGCGCGCTGGGAGAAGGGAGGGCATTTTCATTGATGAAATGGCATTTGAGCAAGAACTGAAGGGCGTTGGGTGGAGGTGAGGGGCCACAGGCCAACCTCTGTGGAATCTGGGGAAAGAGAATTCCAGGTGGAGGAAACAGCCAGTGGGATGGCCTTGAGACCTGCCTGTCACGTGTAGGTAGCAGAGTAAAAATGCCAGTGTAGCCGGACCTTTAGAAGTGAGAAGGGAGTACAAAGGGATGAGGTCAGACAGGAGAGTGCGCGCAGTGGTGTAGGTAGAAAGCCAGCTTACATAGGGCCTTGCCAGCTATCCCAAGCACTGTGGCTTTTATTCAGAGTGACACCGAAGCCGCTGAAAGGCTCTAAGCAGAAGCGTGATGTTCTGGCGTAGTTTCAAACAGACCACTCTGGTTGCTTGGTTGAGAAGAGAGTGCAGGAACCAACCATAGGAGCAGAGAGGTGGTGAGGAGGCTTCTGTAGCCATGGAGGCAGGAGGCGATTAGGAGTCAAGAAGGGTGGTTCTGTAGTGGAGGGAAGCGGTCAGAATCTGGGGTATATTCTGAAGGTAGAGTCAGTATGATTAGGAAAGACTGGATCCGGGATATGAGAGAAAGCGGAAAGTCAAAATGACACCAGAGTTTTTGGCCTGAACAAATGGAAAAAGATAGAATTGCCATTTACTGAGATGTCAAAGTTTTGGAGAAGCAGGTTTGGGGAATGAATTAGCCACCTGGCATCAAAAGAAAATCTAAACACCAAAGTTCAGAAGATTTCAAGGACCTTTATATGACTTCTGAAATAACTCTAAAATTCTCTAATATAGTAATCACTTATTTGGTAATAAAGATACTGATGCAGTAAGCTTCCCCATAAGACCTTAATTTAATACACAAATATTTCAGACTTTCAGCAAGTTTCAGACTACCAGGCATTTCAAAGCTCATTTGATGAAATCATCACATTACATGTCTTATGTTATTTATTTTAATAAAAATGTTTATATATATTTCAATATTGGCAGAAGACAAAAATATAACCGTGAGAAATGCAGACTAAGTCAAACAATAAATAGACACATTGCTTATTCTAAACTGTAGAGTGCTATTCAGTTATTGAAATACTAGTTATTTTATATCATAGAAGTAAAGGCTATATCTATGACTTCTTTACCATTCCGTAAGTAACTGTAGAAGCTTGAAATATGCAAAATATCATTCCCAGGACTTTTTGCTTTGTTGTGCACAGATTCCATTTTGAAAGAGCTGTTAAAAAAAGATTTAAAGGATATTATTAAAGATGTATGAAAACTATTTTGAAAAATAAATTGGAGATATGAGCACATGACAAATTTAACATATTTGGGAAGTGAACACAGATTATTTTTAGCAATGTCTTCCACATTAATCTCTGTGATGAATCTCATTCCCCCACTTTTCTCCTACCTAAAGCCTTAATCCCAACTGAACTGTGGATCAGTTTACCATTATTATCTTGTGATCCACTTCTACAGAAGGGGTCTTGCTACTTTAGGTCTTGCAATGAATGTGTGGCTATTGCTATACATTTTTGAATCCTGATATGCTGACATCTGCCAAAGACTTCTCCCCAGGTACCTGAGGAAGGCAGGCTTTGCTCTAATCCAGTGACTCAGCAGCAACTTTCAGATACTGTCCAAAGATGTTCTCAGAGGCAGAGAGCTCTTTCCTTGAAAGTCAGTCACGCCATGCACCAATTGTTAAGCAGAGAGAGATTTCTCAACCCTCACAACCACAGTGAAATGCTGGTGAGATGGTCAAATTTGTTGGAAGGATTTGGTGTGACAAATCTAACACACATTATTTTGACTTCCTGCAGAACGACATGAAGTCTCTAACAGCATATCAAATCTGAAGTGACTGATTTAGGGAATTAGTCTCTAATCCTGACACCTCTTTTCAATAATTTGTTTTAATGGAGAATTCTGCAAAGAATTAACTAAACTGAGGTAACGATTTTAAGGCCACTTCAGGGAAGGCGTGGCAAAAGCCCATCATCTCCCCTCGAGGGCTTGAGACACACCCTGTACTCTGGTACATTGTAATCAGGAGCAAACTCAGAAGGAACCCCTCTGTCAAACAATAACAAAGTTCCTCACCTGCTCTGTGGGATCACAATTAGGCAAATGAATGTATTTTGTTAGCAGCCCAAGTTTGTAAGAATTTGAAGAAATCTTAAAGATCACCTATCCTACCCACCTCTTGTTGGAAAGAAGGAAAGCAAAGCCCACAGGGCTGAGTGTTTTGTCCAAAGCCACGTGACTAGTTAAACAAAAAATCAGGATTCATTCCTAGGTTTTCAGGCTCCAGGCTAACTGCGTTTTTTTAAAACCATACTTTAGGTGCTATGTAATTTTCTGTGTAATAGAAAGAAAAGTAAAAGAAGCCTATCTGAAATTAAAAATAAATTAAAATAAACAGAATAGAATAGAGGATAATAAAGTACTGAAATTTACCAGTCTGTTTTCTCATTATTAGGCCCACAAACAGAAAATGGACCCTCCCAGTGGCACAAAGCATTATAATGGAAGGAAGCATAATACTGAATCTTACTTAATCCATACGGACTTGCTTTGCTGCCAGACTGTAGGGACACCGAGGGCAGAAACTCTGTCTTACATAGTGCCTGGCACAGATAGTTATTGAATTACGCTCTTATCAAAGAACAGAAATGTCAAGGACCATCTACCACCATGTGCTGGGTAGTTCAAGCAGTGTCTCTTCTGTAAAGGCTTTCTAGATGTTTCACCTCACACTAATTATTCTCTTTACACTGACCCCTTATAATAACCTATACTACAAATGTTTCTCCTAGTTTCTTTACCTTGCTTCAATGTTTTCTACATATTTCAGGGGCATTGTCTTTGTCATTTACATGTACTCATATCCCAATGAGAAATTTATTTGTATTTCCCCTGTAAGTTAGTGCTAAGGACTCCTTCAGTAAGCACTTGGTGAATTGAATTAAATATTTTAATATTAGACTATGAAAAGTTACCCTGAATTTTAGCAGTGAAAGAGGGTAAACACTCAGAATCAAGTTTAGTAATTAATCAGGCTCTAGGATTAGACTGATACTCAGCCTTGAGTCAGACTTTAAGAAGCTGAATTAATCTTGAGTTTGGTATCTTCTCTCCATAAGCTTTAATATCCTCACCTCTATGATGAGCAAAATAATAGTATCTATAACTCAGTTTTGCTGTGCATATTAAATAAAATCATGTATTTAAAGGGCTTACATGGTGACCAGTAGATATTAAACACTCAAAAACAATAGTTATTATTACTAAACTGTACTTTCTATAAATTAATTACTGATGGTCTCGTCTATTTTAATATGCCAAAGTATAAATTAAATGGTGGGATTTGAGGTAAAAAAAATTTTAAATTTTCCTTTCCTTATTATACATAAAATATGGCATCATAGCTACTTACTTAAGTGTTCTTTGTTCATACTTAATTCACAGCGACTATAGCGGATTTCAAGGTGCTGTGTGTATGTGTATGTATCTATTGAATCATTCAACATCCAGCACTCTGATTTTCTTGGCACATATTTTGAGAGCAATTGATTTTTGTTGAAATAATAAATTTTAAAACATAGACTTATTGCTGAAATTATCCTCCAATCCCCAAAATTTAAGAAATATTTTCTAAAATTTGTTTGGAGCTAAAGGAGTTGTTACATATCTCTTCTTCATGTGAAGGAAGAAAGAAAAGGAGAGGAGAGAAGCTAGAGAGTTGAATATAGCAAATAATAATAATTTTTTTATGTCCCAACTAGGAATAGTCAAAATCTCTAGGCACGCCTTACCTATCACTTCCATACTCCAATTCTATAGGCATGTTAACTAATTTGTTAACTAAAAATAATCTTCTCAATAAATAAACTATAGTGTTTGACTCATGCAGAGAATCACAATTATTTTCCAGTGCACTTGGCATCTGGGCCTGACTTGAAAGAGTGGACGTATACTTATTTGACAAGTCCAAAACTTTCCTGGAAAATAAATTTCCTTTTGAATAGTCTTTTTTCATTTCTGCATTGCATAAATCCCAGCCTGGCAGCATCAATGAGAAGTGATCTTCATTTGAAGCAAGTCCTAAAGACACTGGACTCTGAAGCTTCAAAATATTGAGATGCTTAATGCAGAGATTGTCTAATTCTTTATCCACTCCCCATGGCAAGAGGCAAGAGAGGAGCAATTTGGCTGCATCGATTATGAGGTTGGCATCAAATTTTCTTGATGATGTAGGGTGTGTCTTTTTGGAGCTCTTCATTTTCTTCTGCCTTCTAATGCCATTGGTTTCTTCTAAAACTGTGATGTGATTATCTCCTTGGGCTGGGGTTTCACTAACAGGCTTGGCAGGTGCCTCTGCTAAGAGGGGACCACAGGCAGTTTTATTTCTTTTCAGTGTCAACGTTTTCTTCTCTACTGTACTTTTGGCTCTTCTCAGCATCTCACTACCATAAAATGAATTTGAAGGGTCATTATCACACATTGCAGTTGACAGCAGAAGTTCAACAAGATTTTCCAAGTCAAACAGAAGGATATGAAAGCCAATGTTACTCCATTTTGTCTTCACAGACAAGACATTAAAAGGACCTGAGAAAGACTTGGCATCAACGACCTGACGAAGGAAAAAAAAAAAAAAAAGCTTTATGTGTCAAAGGCCTTATTTTTAAATGATTTTATAAAGGTCCCATGATATTAAACTGGCATAAATAGAAAGTATTAACTAGTAGTACAAACTAAAAGCCATTAAACTAAAAGTCATTCCCATTTCTTTGTCTTAATTATAAAAATTCCCCTGTAAATTACATTTATGTTTTACTATATTGAAACCCTTTTCTCTTTTGTAAAACTTATGTTTTTCCTCTAAAAATACAAATTAGAACCTATGGAGTGAGATGGCATCAGATTGGCATCATTTCATTTGCATTTTCATATCCTCCTAACAATATAGCCATGGAGACATACAACAGGGGAAAAGTAAATATAAAAATTAAGGAGAACAGTTAGAACACTTGCAAGAATTTAGAAAAGCATTAACAAAAATGGTCTCTTCAAATTTGTTTAAAATTTTGTTTAAAATTTTAAGTAATTGGAAGTAGCCTAAATGTTAACCAATATCAAATTGCTTTTATTAAACCCTCACCTTGTGAACTTGCATTTGTATTTTTTCTACCTAAAATGAGTTTGCCCTAAAGATTAGCATGGCGGGTTCCCATATTTCAGTTCGGCCCCTGCTCACTTATAAAGACTTCAAAAGTACCATATCCCCTTATGCCAACCTGTTACTCTATCCTCTTCCTTGATTTTTCTTCCTAGTATTTATATTATATGAAATATTTATTTGTCTACTGTATAGCTTCCCAATAGCATTCACACTCAGCCTTTGCAGGAGTTTGTATATTGCCTCATTTCCAGGGACTATAAAATAATGCCACTACACAGCATTGTTAAGGGGTTCAACAAATATTTGTTGAATGAGCGATTAGCATATGTATATAATAGACTACCATTCAATATTTTGAAATAATGGTAACTATATTTATTGGAAAGACATATTCTATAAGGCAGAAAAATAATCCCCTTTTAATAAAACTACATGTGTATGAATGTATAGATATTTTTACATATTGGTATATATAAGTATATATAGAATATATACATATATTCATGAAAGACATTCACTAAATTGTTAACAACTGTTAATTAGAAAGAGAAGGTTAAAATAGTCTCTATACTTTAGGGTTTTCTTGTTTTTTAAAATTTAGTTTCTGGACTTTTTTTGCAGTGATGACATATTTTATAATCAAAAAAAAGAAAATTAAAAAAAAATTAAAAAATTTACAATACAAAACCAAAATGGGATACACTTAAAAACCCACATTTTTCTAGCATATAATTTTTTGTAAAGGTTTCATTTATTCATTTATTTTTGGAGAAGGGAAGGGAGGGAGAATGAGAGGGAGAGAAACATCAGTGTGCAAGAGAAAGATCAATCAATCGCTACCTCCCATACACTACCAACCAGGGCCATGGTCCGCAAACCAGGCATGTGCCCTGACCGGAATTGAACTGGTGACCTCTTGGTTTGCAGGACAATGCCCAACCCACTGAGCCACACCAGTAGGGGCAGTATAATTATTAATAAATAATTTCTTCACATCAGAAAGAAAAAGAAAACTATACAGACTGAAAATGGGCAAATTGCATCAATAGCAAGATACAAAGAATAACATTGAAATTAAAATATGAAAAAATATTTACAACCAGTCGCAATCAAGAAGTGAAACTAAGATAGTAATATCAGTAATACCATTCATTACCTATTAGTTTACTAAAAAGAATTACTTAAATTATTTTATTATGCAATGTTTAATATAAAAAAAAATAATATATAAACCATGCATTTAGCCCTTCTATGCACTTCTACTTCCCCAAAACTATAATCTTCTCTGGCCATTGTGCCTAGACCTCTTCAATTATTGGGACAATGAAAATCATAGCAATGATTCTAGAAATGTGACACATTGCCCGGTCAGGTTTCATCTTTCTGTCATGTGATCTCCGTAGCCACAATAGGCCCATTGCACCGCTGCAAACAAATCTGTCCTGAAACTTGGTCACCATAAGCCTCAGGGGAAACTGGACATTTTAGATACTTTTCAAATCATCAATGCTATTCCAAATTTATTTAACATACTGCAAAGTTGTTTCCCATGTGGAAACAATTCCTTTAGATTCTAAGTATAAACCATTGTTATATTTTAATATACTAAAGTGATTAAATATTGTAATTATAGCCAGTGATCACTGAATTTTTTTCTTTTAAAAACAGTGAGTATATTGTTAAAGTCATGTCATCAAGGACTTTAAAAAGAGTATTTATCATTATTTTGACATAAGTAACAAAGAATGACAATAAAAGCCTATAATATTTTTGAGTTTTTATATATAATAGATTAGGCATACACAATATGTAGTAATGGTTACAAATAGTATAGTAAATCTTATGTTTATTTACATTTATATTACCTATATACAATATAGCCCTTGGACAAGAATTCTATTGAAAACATCCTGGTAAATCATGACTGAATGCTGTTCTACAAAAATATAAATATATTATATTACTTTTAGAATTATAAAGTAAGCCATTATAACAGAAATATTTCTCAATGTTGTTATAATAAAAAGTCTAAAACAAACTATTAAATACAAAAGTATTTCATTTAATATACGTTACTGCAAATACTTGAGACATATAATCTTATTAACCAATGTCACCCCAATACATTTAATTTAACATTTTTAGTGTAAGGGTTAAATATAAATTTTATTAGTTCACCTGTTATTTATAGAAAGCTCTATGATTGCCTGACAGATAATTACCCAAAATTGTTCTGTCCAGGCTTGGCATTCATAGAGAAGGTGCCAGGTTTTTCCCTGGAATGATACCACTTGTACTCCTACTCTCTGAAGTTCCAGGTGGTGGCAAGAGAGGAGGTGTTGTTTATAATCTGGACAGCTAGAGAGTAGCAGGAAAGGACAACCTTCCATTCCAGCCTCTAAACTTTGGTGAGGCTGGGAAGTAGGTTGGCACTGATTTGTCTGCATGCGAATGCTCTGAACAGCAGGCGGACAGTAGGAAGAGGCGCTCGGAGCTGTGCTCTTTGTCTGGAGCACACAGACTTTAGAAAAAGTTACTGAGTCAGAAAGTTGGCAAGCAGAATCCCAGATGGCCAGCGGGCAGACATTATTCCTCTACTCCCCTAAGAGTCCAGGAGAAATGATTAGTAAAACTAAAGTTAGCAATACAAAATTCAAACTCTCAAAAGTCAATATACATATAACAAGAAAAAACAAAAAGACCCGAAAGTTTGAAGAAAAAAAGATAACATAGTAAGTTGAAAGGTATAAATCTAATATCATTATTTAAAAAATAAAAAGTCTATTCATTTTTTTTCTTTCATCCTATGTTCAACTTGTGCTTCTTCCTTTTCTATCTGACTCAGAAAGACAAAATGGTTAAATAAGGCTGGTTTTACCCTCTGCTTTTGAAGGTAGAGATGCACTAACAACTTGTTCTGATAAAACTTCTCTCTGAAAACATAGTGGATCCCTCACTGAGTTTATTGTAAAGGATTTGGCCTGCCCAACGTACCACAACCACAAAATACACGTGATGAAACTGTTGCTGAAAACTACCTTCATTTTCTCACTTTTGTGACTTTGTGCAAATAATATCTAGTACAAATACTTAAATACTAAGTGAGAAAATGTATAAATAATAGCTGCAAAACCACTTTGATATTTAGTTATGTTAGAGCAAGAAGAGCTTAGAAATTATCTAATCTGACCCCTTCCCCTCTAACGAATAGAAAATGAAGAACAGAGAAGTAACTTACTCAAAATAACCCATTTTATAAATAGCCAAGTAAGGATTCCAAGTCTATTTTTTCTGACATTTCTTCAGATGATATTATCCACTCAGATTTTTTAAAGACTGGAATAGTATTTCTTACTTCTCATTTCTACAATATCCAAAGGGTCCTCAATAGTTAAGCATTTATTTTATGAAATATCATAATTACTGAGATGTATAAGGAAGAAAAAGTCATGAAAATATTCACTAATGAACTGATTACATATAAAATTATTACCAAACCCTCCTCCTTTCTGTCTATATGAATTGCCCCATTCTAGACATTTTATAGCAATGAAATCCTTCAATACAAACTTTTGCATCTCACTTCTTTTACTTAAGCATTGTGTTTGAGACCCGTGTTGTAGTATGTGACGGTATTACATCTTTGTATTGCTGCATCCCTATTAGCTTTAGACTGGACCAATGATCACATAATTGAAGAGAAAGAAAAACTTCTAACATCCATTTCAGTGAGATCTTCTTTATCTTAGGGAAAACACTTCCTGTGCACATTTCTTTCCTTCCACATTTTCACCATGTGAGTCTAGGGTCATGGGTCATCTCACTGTGGCCTTTAACAGAACATATTTACCTGTCATCAGCTTCAAACCCAACCTGCACAGCGCTGCCAGGTTTAAAAAAAGTGCTTTTGAGCATATTACTTTTAGATTCTCAAAAGTCCCCAAATGCCTGTAGAACAAAGTCCAATTTCAGTGAGTTGGCACTCCCAGATGTCCATTCAAGTCCTTTTTGCCCTTTCTTGCGTAAGTTTACTATCCCTCCTCCTTCATCTCATCAGGTTTCTCTTACTGATCCTCCTGTGTTTGACTTACTCCCACATGTGAGCCCTGGCCTCTCACCTGTTACCTTACCAGCCACCCTCCTCAGGCTCCACCCAAGTCCAGCCCCTATTATTTGCACCCTTACCCACTCCAGTCCCGTATTCTCTCTCCTCTCTCAACTCTTCGGCAATTTACCTGTAGCCCAGCGAATCTTCCACCTTCCCCAAGGGGTGAAGCAACTTCAGTCCAGGAACTATATCCTCTATCTTCTGGTGTGAGTTATTTGACAGCAGGATGCATGCCTGACTCTTCTGGCTACTTATCAAATCAATTATTTTACAAATAGTAGTATTTATGAAAATTCATGAAAGATTTTTATATCTCCTACACAACCAAAAAAACAAATGCGTAAAGTAGTACTAACTAATGAAAGCAGTTTCCCTCTAAGACAAAAAGTGAATAAAAGCAAACTTCAGCTTTACTCTCACCACTTCACCAACAAAGAGCTAGGAATAATTCTTAAGATACGTGCGTCCCATCTCTTACTGGAACATTAGATAGAGTCTTTTTTTAGAGGTGAGATGAAAAAAGTTCAGCACCATAAACCAGGCTATCTAAAGGCAGATCCATCACTGCCTGCTATTCTCGGTGCCTTAGCAAAGGAAGAGATGCTCAGGTCTAATTTTCAGTCTTAGCAGGGCTTTCATTTCCTTCCATTCAGACAAAATGGGGTTACCCTGAAAACAGAAAAATGATACAAGGAACCGTGACATTTCTACTCCACTGCAACATGGCAAAGGCTTATTTTAAACATGGCCTTGGAAGTCAGAAAAAGTGACATTTAGCCACAGGTACCACAAATATCCTTCTAGATTTGTCATCAGAATTTTATGTTGTCTCATCATCACATTCTTTGTCAGCCAATGCTTTTCACTAAAATTACAGGAGAACATACTGAAAAGTCAAAAAAAATTGACTTTAAAATATCAGGAAGGTATTATTTTGCTCTGAAACGTGCCTATTAAACCACAGTTACTGCAACCCCAGCCTCCTCGCTAAGAAAGTCTACTTCATCTCCTGACATCCCTGGTAGCATTTTCCTAGTGAACCTGGCGTAACTCTAGATATTAGTTTTTGCTTCATTTTCTTCAGTGCCTCTCACACCAAGTCCTCCCTTCACATTTTATTGATCATTCATTCATCCATCTATCCATCAAATGTTTACTAAGCACCTACTATGTGCCACCTGCTGTGCCGTATGTGAAAGACTCAATGGTGAGCAAGACAGAGTCCCTGAAGCATGCAGTTTACGGCTAGTTCCTCTCACTGGAATTCCTTCCTACCCTCCTCTCCTAATTGCAATGTGTGCTTGGCGTGGCTGCCGGATTCCTCCACTGTTAATAGTTTGTCTTGGCCTTTCAGCCTTTCTTGATTTCTTTGCCTCTGTGTATCTTCTCAGACTGAGAATGCCCTGACACCCATCAACGGAAATTTTACCCCTGAAGAGAGCTCATTTCCAAGAGACTCAACCTCATAAACCTTTTCAAATTTCCCCTTCCAGTTGTAATCTTGCTTTCCTTGGATGTTTCATGACATCTTAATTTTTTCCCAACATTTACTTTTTATCATCACCATATTTATCAGTATCCTTATTTTCTTTGGCTCCCATCTCTGAAAGCGGAGACTGTCTCAACCTCCGTGCATTACACCAGCAAGACTTTGTTCTGCTAAGATCTCATAAAGTATGAGGATTTTTGTACAAGACTTCATTAAGCCTAAAAGTGCTGGATAAGCTGAGTCACATAACCATTGAGGACAAATGTACTGATTTCATGGCTTTCTCTAGTAACTATTCAGTTGACTGGTTGAAGATGTTATTCCAGGTCTTTTTGAAAAATGACAAATAAAAGTCAGCACATTTTAAAAAATCGTTATTAAGTAAACTTCTGTTTATGGTAACCTGGGATTTAGCCCTTGGGTGTTAGTTCTGTACATTTCTGTAAACCCATCTCTAACCTGTGCGTGACCAGAGAAATTCACTTAAAAAACTGTCGCCTAAATGAAAAATAAGTGTCTCACAACACTGGCCAATTTAAGCACCTAATTACAGGGTCAACCAAGAATCAACCTACTCTGTAACGGATTGCCTTTGTCGGTGGGTCCCCATCTAACCAGAGCTTCACTTAGGGTGCCCCCACTCTTGGCTCCTGGTATATTTGGATGTCATTGTCTTAGCTTTTAACTATGTCTCCTAAAAATTTTATTGATGCAGAATTTGGGGGTAACTTGGAGAAGAGCAAAAGTGTTTTATAAGTAAGTCATTGCTCCTTAGGTTACAAATGAAAACCGCTGTTCTCTATTCCTTGTCTGAAAACCAGGACACTTTTCTGATTCTCTTAAAAATTCTTCAAAATAGAATTTCAGGGTGAAAAGTTATACACTTTTAAATGCGGGTGAAATAGTTAGACTGTGCTCCACCAAGGTTGTTTCAAAACATATTTCAACCAAAAATAAATGTATATGACATTTTGTTATACCATTAGAGAGTTCAGCTTTTAAAAATATTTATTAATCTGATAATAGAAAATTTGCATTGATGTATTTTAGTGAAAAAACCTTAAGGACTATTTGTATTTTTTTGTGTGATATAAGTATTAATCTTTGCTCAATTTCCTATTTATCTTTTCCTTATCAATTTATAAGAGCCCTTTTGTATATAAAGATATTAATCCTGTATTGGATATATTACAAATAATTTTCAAATCTTATTAGGCTTGAAATTTATAGATTGGGAGCTTACAATAGAATTTTTAACATTTTTAAAAAGTAAAATTTGTATTTTTTATTTTTATTTTTTTAAAATTACTTTATTATTGTTCAATTAGAGCTATCTGCATTTTCTCCTTTTAGAAATTTTGTCACTATTAGTCCCTTCACAACCCAATTAGTAAAAATATTACTATATAGCTCCTTCCAGTAATCTTTCTATATTTAAAACTTTCATTGATCTGAAGTTTATTCTTGTTAAAGGTAGAAAGGGTATTATATTTTATCCACAAATTATACTCAACTATACAAAAGCCACTTATTAACTTTTCTGCAGAATTTTAAGTGCCATTTCTTTCTAAGAGCAACGTGTGATTTATACCCATGCTCCTTCCTGGACTCTCCTATCCTCTCCTTTATCTAGTTCTCCAGTCTGGAGCCACGACGCGCTCCGCAGCGGAGAGGGGCTGGCGGGTGGGCGGGTGGATGTTTAGATCGTGTCTGACAAGTGAGAAGGGCAGCCCGTGCCCACCGTTCGTCTCTTACCTAATTTTCTTAGCTCATCTTAGATATTTATTTTTTCCAGAAATATTTTGTAATCGATTTCCAAAAGCCCACCAATGAGAATTTGAAAATTATTGTTCTTAAATTTATAACTATGTTAATCTGTAAAAGACTACGCTTTCCCTCTGGGGTGGCATTAGATTATTAAATCAGGAAATTTTCCTGCCTTTTAGTAATTCTTAACACATGTTTTTGTATGGGCGTTGCACATTTCTTATTAAACTTATTCCTATTTATTTTTGATTGCTATTATCAAGAGAATTTTATATTTATTGTATTTTCAAGCTAGTAGTTTTGTATTCTTATATGAGTTTTGTTTTCAGCACTACTATCTGTAACTTTATTTTTTGTTTTAGTAGGTTTTCTGTTTTATTCATCATTTTACATAGAGTATTCACCATTACTATATTTGAATAAAAGAGATTTGCTCCATTCTTTTCATTCTTAATTTTTTAATTTATTTTTCTTTGGCATTTGCTAAAACATTAAAAAGAAGTTAAAAATAGTACGAATGCTATATTATTATAAATTAAGTCAGTATAATTATTGTAGTTTTTAATTTAAAATCATTTGATTCATACATTTTTCCTAATATTGGATAAGTTGGAATAGTTTCCTAACTCCATTTATGTGAGTAGCCACACCTATTTAATTCCTGGTCATATACCTTAGATTTCTACAGTAACATCAGGTAAATAAAAGAACAGAACCATTTTGACAGCGTAAACTAGTAATAATTGCATATTAACACAAAATTCTAAATAACTTCCCTCATCAAAGGTTTCTGAAAGAGAAAAGCAAAGCAGTATTTATTGAAGGCTTGGTTAAAAATCTGACCAGGATAGTCCTGACTGGTGTGACTCAGTGGGTTGAGTGTCCTCATGCAAACCGAAAGGTCGCATTTTGGATTCCCAGTCAGGGCACAGGCCTGGGTTGCAGGGCAAGTCCCCAGTTGGGGGCACGCAAGAGGCGACAGATAGATGTTTCTCTCACACATCGATTCTTCTCTCCCTCTCTTTCTCCCTCCCTTCCCCTCTCTCTATAAATAAATAAATAAAATCTTTTAAAAAATCTAATCAGGGTAATCTGTATGTACTGATATAGGAAAATGTCTGCCAAATATTTCTCACTTAACAAAGCAACTTGTAGAACAGCATCTATAATATAATCTTTCTACTTGAAAAAAAATTTATATACATGCACATAGACCTATACATGTGTTCTTATTCTATGGTCTAGAAAAGTACACATCAACGGCATCATAATAATGGAAACTAACACAGGGCAGTGGTTTGAAGAGGGAGAGAGGTTTGCTTACTATCCATAAATGTCAGGGTCCTCTCTATACTGTCAAGCACTCATTTCCTAAAATTCAGCCTTGATCCATTAGTGATACGTGAAAACCAATACTGCTACATTGTGTTTTGGAAAGCTTTAGATTACAACATAAACCATATCTGAAAAGTCAAATTACTGTATATATTACTGACAAGATGTCCAGGAAAAGAAAATGCTTTTATATTTTCCCCCTCAAATATATCAAGACATGCCATCTACTTTAACTGATTTAATACACAAAACCACATAAAAATTTCATGGAAAGTACAACCTAAATGCTACTTTACCTATTTACCTTCTCTGAGGGCTGTTTACCATTGGGAGTCAACTTATTCTGGGAAGTCTGCTACCTCCCTTAAAAAACACATTTCAATTAGCTGATGGAGAATCCCACATTGGTTTACCCTCTTTCTTAAGACACTAGTCATTTTTCTAACAAGACACACAGTCCTGATGAACGAGCTCCTGCTTTGTCTGCTGCTTTTTCCTTTGGCTGATTCTCGGGTAGAAAGATAAGTTTAAGAAATTGTTAATGAATGTAATTATAAATTAACATTTATCCAGTGCTAAAAGCTTTCACACAATTTCACTTTAAAATTATTTGGTCTAAAAGCTCGAACTCAGAGCTAAACCAGATATTGACTTAAGAACTCTTTGGTTTATGAATATTTATGACATGGGACATAATGGATGCCTATTCTCCGTGTCAGCAGTTAATTAATTAATTAACATAATAATAATAATTAAGTGTTTATTGAGTATAAAATTTTAATTTAGGAAGTCAAGCAATCCTTCAAAGAGTAGAAACAGTTTATTGGTATTTTTTTTCTTTCTGAAATGTCTTCCTCTACCCAGCCTTCAGAAGATAATAAAGCTCCATTGTAGCCTTCAAAGCTGAAGTCCCTAGTTGTTTCGAAGTGCAAAGCACCATGGCTTCTAAAATAGATTCGAAGTAGCTTGGGGAATGCTTTACCCCAAACTGCCCTTGGAGTAATTAAATACAGTTCTGAGGACCAGGTCAAAATAAAAGCAGCTGGTAGAGGAGAGACTGACTCTGGTCTGGAGCTTTCTAGCTCCTCACAGATCTAGTTTCAGATAAAGTTTGCATAAATTAAAAGCTGAAACATGTGTGTTTGTGTATATGAAACAGAAAATAACACTTTTCAACAATTTATTAATTTCCATGATTTAAACGAAAATGTCTAAATTTTAATTAAAATGACGTTTCCGTGATGCACTATAACACATCATTTAATTTTAAATATGCAAATTAAATGTATGAAAGACTACTTGATCCATTAAAAATGCATACAGCACCAAATTTTCAATACACTGTCTGGACCCTCAGTTATTAAAACAATCAGGTTTACTATGCTTAATGGTAAATGCTAAGTTAATATTGCTTTCTATTGTAGTTATTGCAGGAATAAATTTAAGTCATGAAATGAAGCAGATGAAGTAAACACAAATATTTGAGGAAGGTGGAAGTACCCATGTACTCACTGATTTTCACTCATTCTATACGGATAGGACTGTTTAGAGCAGACACAAACACAAACCAAAAACTGTACCTTCCATATACAATTGGAAATGTAAAAATAAGATTTATTTGACCATATCTGTGCTTGCAATTAGGAAATTCTCTCCTTTAATCTATCTTTTCTCAGAGCTATATACTTTATCTTAAGATATTTTTATGGAAAAAAGGCTGGATGTTTAAAAGAACTCATTTATATTTCTCCATGGAATTTCATCTTCACTGACAGAAACCAGTAACTATTTTTAAAAAGACTTTTTTTATTGATTGACTAAATGAAAAAGATCTACAAAGGGCTGTGCTCATATTGCACCAAATACATTTCAACATTCATAACAAATGACTTAATTTTATAGAAAACCCTAAGCAGGTAGGGATATACTGGTTACAAAAAGCATATATTTTACAAAGATATAAAAACCCATTGGTGGAATGACAGGAATGGACAAATATCCCAACAATGAATAAATCAAACAACAAGGTGTAAATGAAAGTGCCAGCCATTTATTTTTAGGCCCACTGATTCCAAGGGTTGCTGGAGATAGTTGGAGGGGGTAAAAACTGTTACCCTCCAAAGGGTCAGTGGAAAGCAGTGTGATTGGCAGTGCAACTAGAAGACAAAAGGGAAAGCCTTCAAGCTGCAGCTGATGCACGGGAAGAACATGGGGAGCTGAGTGTACAATAGAGATGACATCACCAAGCTAATGGCGCAGGCAATCGTGGGGCCGCCACGCATCCCTGGTACCAGCAGAGCAGCCGTTTTCAGCAACGTGGGAGAGGGCCTTTTTGCTTTCTCTCGGCACTGCAGGGGTACAACACCTAGCAGGGGAAACCCACTGACCGGTAATAAATTACCATATTGGATATCTTCTATTTTCTTTCAGCAATAGCTTGACTGTGTAGTTTTGCTATCATTACCAATTAAAGTAGAGCCTGCTCTAGCGAACTGTATCTAACCGTATATCAGTCCCGATGCTCCAACTGCTTTGGCAAGTATCACAGGGTCAAGAGGCTCCTTTGACCTTTTTCATCTAAGTCTGTCTGACCACTCACCATTGGAAGCAATCTCAGCTGAACAGATGGACACTTTCTGTGACACTATAAAGCTTAGAATATAAAGATAAATGAAATTGTTTCAGGCTTCCAACTGGTTTATGGGTATAAAATATTGTTCGTGTGGCCTACGAAGTCTCCAGTTTTAATGTGCACACTCTGACTCTGGCTGATGAACAAAACCGCTGGCTTCTTTTATAATTGTAGGTTTTGCTTTTTCATTCTGAGGATAACACAACTTTGCAAAGCACAACTTTGTGTCACTTGATTACATTTTCATTACTATTGTAATAGCTCATTTAAAATGCAAGATTTACTTTTCATTATTGTGCAGTGATATTATTGCATAGGTTTTTTTAAGTAATGGTGCATCAAGAAAGTTATACCTTATACAGATAAACTAAGACTATAAGTTTCAGATGAAGCAAAATTGAAGATTTGAATTTGGGTTACACATAAACTTGTCTCCAAAACTATGGTATTCACCTGCTTGAATGAGATTCTAGTTCTTTATGTAGCTGAAAGTAAAAGGAAAATGTTTAAGCATCAGCTTTATACTTTATTAATTTTTTATCTTAGTATATCATCATGATTATTTAAATATTTTGAAATTATTTGTTTCACCTATAGTAGAAGATGTATGTATTTTTCTTTCCTTGAACTAAAGGCTCCTTTACATAAGGTAACAGTTTAATTTATTGTTCAAACCAGGCCACTTCTGGGAGGGAAACAGTACACTATTAATAATTACTTGGGCCCTGTCTGGTTTGGCTCAGTGAGTTGGGTATCGTCCCACAAACCAAAAGGTCTTTGGTTTTATTCCAGGTCATTGCACATGCCTGGATTGCAGGCCAGACCCCTGGTTGAGGGTGTGTGAGAGACAACCAGTTGGTGTTTCTCTTGTACATTGATGTTTCTCTCCCTCCCTTCCTCTCTCTCTAAAAATAAATAAATAAAATCTTTAAAAGAAATAATTACATTGAAACAACGGGCATGTATTATAATCGTCCCAGTGAAACTGGATGTTTGGCAGCCCTATCTTAAAGGAATATGGCAATGAGTATGCTTATTTTTTTTTAAATATTTTATTTATTTATTTTTAGAGAGAGAAGGGAGGGAGAAAGAGAGGGAGAGAAACAGCAATGTATGGTTGCCTCTCACATGGCCCTCATTGGGGACCTGGCCCGCAACCCAGGCATGTGCCCCGACTGGGAATCGAACCGGGACCTTCTGGTTCCCAGCCTGCGCTCAATCCACTGAGCTACACCAGCTGGGCATGAGTATGCTTATTTTTTTTAAAAAAACCTATATTTTTGCACCACTCTTGAAATTTGACTATTTCTGTAAACACAATTATAACTGTAAAAGTCTCTTTCTCAAATGACTTAAAAAAGATAGTTTTTCTTTAACTTTCCGGTTCAAAATATGCAGTTCCAATTCTTATAAACTTTTCATTGGACTCAATGAGAAAATAAAGCCCCAATCAGAATATTACTAAATCATTTAATACTTTTTATTTCTATATTTTGAGCTTATAAAGTTTATGCAATTAATACCCTGTTATGGTCTTTCCAAAATATTCTCTCAGCAATCAAGTGGATTTCTGTAAGGGAAGCAGATTTGGTTGTAGGTAAGTGAGAAACAACAAATATAATTGCTTTAGAGTTAAACAAACCACTCACTACTTTTTGAAGAACTTACAAGTTCAGGGAGAGAGGGATCAAAGAAGAGGAAGAGATGAACAAAATTACCAAGGTATCAGAAGGAATGTTTCTTGGATTGGGAACTGGCTAACAAACTAGAAACAAAGTTAGGGACCTTTGCGGGACATGTGGTCCTGCCCAAAACTCCATGGAGACATTTGGTCCATGCCAAAAGGTCTTTCAAATGTGGTCCCATCAAAAACATCCATGAGCATATTCAGCCCATGACAAATGGTCCTTGATATTTGGTCTGCCAGAAATTTCCACACTTAGGTTCAAATAACTTATAATGTTTGTTTATACCTTTAGTTTACAGGATTAACACAGAAAAATACTGTGTCTTATTGGTCCAATAATTGTGTTGTGGCCACATTGCCAATAATAACCATTCTTGTCTCAGACTAGCTGACAATCTTTGTGGCATGGACCAAATACCTCTGGGGACATTTTGGACAGGACCAAACGTCCACTAACTGTTAGGGACAAATGCATTCTTGCAAACAAAAAAAGAACCACAACCAGAAGTGTGTCCCCAACTTCTGAAAAGGGATAAATACCAAATACCAGCTTTAAAGTTTCAGGATCTTTACAGTAATTTTGAAAAGCAAATGCACAACACAATCTTCTTCCTATGCAATGAAATACGAAACTGACAGGAATCAACGTCAGGGAAAGGCTCTAAGAGAGTTCAGAAAAAGAAAGGGCAAGTTGAGGCATGGCCAAAGAAAAACTGTGGAAAATAATTTACATAACCAAATGCTATAGACTGAATCTTTGTATTGTCCCCAAATCCATGTTAAAACTTTGGTCTCAGTGTGATGGTATCTGAAGGTGGGGACTTTGAGAGGTAGTTATGAGGATGGAGCCCTCATGAATGGGGTTAGTGCCCTAATAAGAAGAGGCCAGACAGCAAGCTAGCTCTTCTTCTGCCATGTGAGGATACAATAAAAAGGCCAGCAACCATGAAGAGGGCCTTCACCAAACACCAAATCAGCTGTACCTGGATCTTGGACTTTTCAGCCTCCAGAACTGAGAAATACATTTCTTTTATATAAGCCACTCAGTCTATATAGTATTTTATTATAGCAACCCAAGCTAAGATAAAAATAATATAGGAACAATTAAGGGTCTTTGATGATAAATTTATTTAACATTCTACTGATGCCAAAAAATTCCTCCAAAATGTAGGGTACCACCAGAACTAAAGACAAAATAGAAAGGATTGTTTTACCATGGTATATAACTAGGGTGAGGACTCCATCAGAATGTTAGATAAATCTGGCCAGATCCCAAAAACAAAATGTGCAGGGCTGGAATGACTTCTGTACACAGAAAGACTAAAAATAATATGACTCAGTCTGGAAACTTGAAAAGGTATGTTTCATTATTATAAAATCATAATAATATATAACATAAAATGCTGACTTAGGCACCAAATTCTGAATTTTTAAAGAGACTGGAGATATTTATATATACTCATAGATTTTTTTAAAACTTAGTAAAATAAATAAGGGACATTTGAATGGGATACTCACATAAAGAAAAATAGTTTTTGCAGTGTTTTCTTTATAATAAATAATACTAATACTACTTCTATAATGTCCAAAATACAAATAAACAAAGAGAAATTAAAATCAACCATAATCACAATATCTAAGAGATTCTTAACTGTTTGATTTGGAAGTCTGGAAAGAAACCAGGTTTTCCCCAAAATTTCATAAACTTGTATAGATAATAGGGTCTTAGAAATTAATATCTATATAGTCCCTAGCACATTTACCAAATGTTTCCAGTTTTGTATCTTTCCTAGCACATGGCTTCAACTTAATTAGTTCTCTGTAACTGTCAGGAGCACAGACGCCCTTCTGACCTCAGACTGGAACATGGAGTGAGCAAAACATAAACGTGGGTTGTTTTTACTTTTACTTTATTTGGGGTATTCTTTTTTGCTAGCCTATTCTAATCTAGACATGATGCAAATTGACTTCAAAAAATGAATGGACAGATGTTGGGAACCACTCTGCCTGGTTTCAGAAGCTGTAACCCCCATGGCTAAGGCTGAGTGAGAGACCTTGGGACCAGAAGCCACTAAGGAGACAAAGCTTATCTTCCTGGCAGGGGCGCCTCCTCTGCCCCCTCTACTTCACCCGGCTTGGCCCCGAGCACATGGCTGGTTAGCCAATGACAGGTAAGATTCCTCAAGAGAGGGATGACCTAAGACAGACATGGTCATGAAGGGGCCCCCAGGGAAGGACTTGGGGGACTATAGAAAAAGGGGGTGACCCTCACCCCTTGGCTTTGACATAGCCTGAATCCTCATTCCGTTTGCAAGAAGTCTCCTAATCTCTTGGCTGCCTTACTTCTCCTACCCGACTTAAGCCTGAAACAATGCTGGAGGTGGGTACAGCCCTGGGCTGGAAAGAGCGGGTTCCCTGAGACATAATCAGGCCTAAGAAAGAATGCATAAAATCCTGTGAAACCTGCTTTGCTAAGAATGTCCTCAATTTAAATGATAAGGTCCAAGCATAGAATGAGTTTGTTTCCCCAAAGTTTTATGGCCCTTTAGCTATCTGACCCTGACTCAGAATAAGCCCTCATAGTTCTTTGTACATTATCTATTTTTTTATTTTATTGTTGTTCAATTACAGTTGTCTGCATACTCTCCCCTCCCCTCCCCCTCCAATCCCACCTCCCTTCCCTACCTCCCTCCCCACCCTTGGTTCTGTCCATGTGTCCTCTATAGGGTTCCTGAAGACCCTTCTCCCCATTGTCCCCTTCCCCGTCCCCATTATCTATTGTTTGATCCTTACTGCCTGACAATGACTGATGAGCTTTACCTGTAATCCTGTGCAAATTGAACCCAATAAAAGCCCATTGAGGAACAGGTTCCTGGTCCTTCTCCTTTGAGAGATCGGCCACCCTTCCTCCCCAAGCAGACAATGTCTTGGTAGACTTATTCTCATTTGCGGTGGAGGGGGAGCTCTGCAGGCAAAGATCCCCCACAGAAAGACAGACAGAACACCAGAAAAGGAAGAACACTCCTGTGTTTCTTTTTTACTCTCCTCTCTACCACCATCATGCTCCAACTTTTGTCTTCTCAACACTGACCCCACATGGGTGGGAATTTTACCCCACACTAAACAATTCTCAGAAACCAGGTAGGGGTCCTACAATTAGTTCTGACACTATCTACCTAGGGGTAACATCAGATGCCACAGCTCAACCCCACAGGACTTCCCTACTTCAGACATTAAGTGGAAGTTCAGGTTGCTACCTGTGTTTCTGACCAACTGACTACAAATCAGAGGTTCCTACAACCCTCTCCTCTGGTCTATCATTTGCTAGAATGGCTCACAGAATTCAGGAAAACACTTTACTTAGTAGACTGCCAGGTTATTACAAAGGATAATAAAGGATACAAATAAACTGCCTGATAAAGAGGTACAGGCATATCTCATTTTACTGTGTTCCACAGATACTGTGGTTTTACAAATTGAAGGTCTATGACAATGATGAGACGAGCAAGTCTCTGCCAGTTTCCAACAGCATTTGCTCATTTCACGTCTGTGTCCATTTCGGTAATTCTCTAAATATTTCAAAATTTCATTATTATTATATTTGTCATGGTGATCTGTGATCTTTGATGTTACTATTATATTTTGGGGGGAGCACCATGAAGCAAGCCCATATAAGATGGTGAGTGTAATCAGTAAAATGTGTGTGTGTTCTGACTGCTCTGGGGACTGGCTATTCCATCTCTCTCTATATCCTGGGGCTTCCCTATTCCCTGACACACACAATATTAACATTAAGCCAATTAATAACCCTACATAGGCCTCTGACTGTTCAAGTAAAAGGAAGTGTCATATATCTCACTTTAAATAAAAAGTAAAAAATGATCAAGCTTAATGAAGAAGGCATGTTGAAAGCTAAGACAGACTGAAAACTAGGCCTCGTGTGCCAGTTAGCCAAGTTGTGAATGCAAAGAAAAAGTTTTGAAGGAAATTAAAAGTGAAAATCCAGTAAGCGCATAAACGATAATACAGGGAAACAGCCTATTGCTGATATGAAGAAAGTTTAGTGGGCTGGATAGAATAATCCAGTCACAACATCCCCTTAAGCCAAAACCTAATCCAGAGCAAGGTCCTAACATTCCTAAATTCTATGAAGGCTGAGAGAGATGAGAAAGCTGCAAAAGAAAGATTTGAACCATGAGGTTTATGGAAAGAAGCTGTCTCCATAATATAAAAGTACAAGGTGAAGCTGCAAGTGCTGATGTAGAAGCTTCAGGAAGTTAGCCAGATCTAGCTAAGATAATTAACAAAGGGGGCTACACTCAACAACAGATTTCGAATTTAGGCGAAACAACCTTATATTGGAAGAGGATGCCTTCTAGAACTTTCATATGCCATCTAGGACTTTCACAGGTAAAGAGGAAAAGTCAATGCCTGACTTTAAGGCTTCAAAGCTTCGAAGGACAGTGTGACACTTTTCTTAGGGACCAGTGCAGCTGATGACTTGAAGTTGAAGCCACTGCTCCTTTGCCATTCTGAATGTCCTAGGGCCCTTATGAATTATGCTAAATCTACTCTGCCGGGGCTGTGTAAATGGAACAACAAAGCCCGGAAGACATCACACATGTTTAAAAAGAGTTTACTAAATATTTTAAGGCCACTGTGATACCTACTGCTCAGAAAAAGTTTTTCTTAATATTACTGCTCATTGACAATGCACCTGATCACCCAAGATCTGGTGAACATGTATGAGAAAATGTTGTTTTCATGCCTGCTAACACAACCTCCATTCTGCAGTTCATGGATCAAGGAGTCACTTTTACTTCCAATTCTTCATATTAAAAAATACATTTTTAAGACTAGAGCTGCCATAGTTAGTAATTCCTCTGATGGATCTGAGCAAAGTAATTTGAAAACCTTCCAGACTTACTATTCTAGATGCCATTAAGAACATATACAATTCATGAAAAGAGGTAAAAATATCAACATTGAAAGAAGTTGATTCCAACCCTCATGGATGACTGAGGAGGTCAAGACTTCAGTGAGGGAAGTAACTACAGATGTGGTGGAAAGAGCAAGAGAACTAGAATTACAAGTAGATTCTGAAGATGTGACTAAATTGCTGCAATCTCATAATAAAAATTTAATAAATTAGGAGTTGCTTCTTATGGATGTGCAAAAAAAGTAGTTTTTGAGATGAAATCTACTCCTTGTGAAGATTCTGTGAAAATTATTGAAATTAAAACAAAGGATATAGAATATTGATAAAGCAGCCACAGGGTTTGAGAGGACTGATTCCAATTTTGAACGAAGTTCTGAGTAAAATGCTGTCAAACCACTCTCATGCTACAGAGAAATCAGTCATGAAAAGAAGAGTCTAGTAATAAGGTAACCTTCATTGTTGTCTTTTGTTAAAAAGTTGCCACAGCCACCCCAACCTGTAGCAACGCCCACACTGATCAGTCATCAGCCACCAACATCAAGACAAGACCCTCCATTAACAAAAAGATATGGCACACTGAAGGCTAAGATGATGGTTATTAGCATTTCTAGCAATAAACTACTTTTTAACTAAGGTATGTACATTGTTTTTTAGCATAACGCCACTGCATACTGAATAGACTACAATGTAGTGTAAACATAACTGTTACATGCACTGGAAAGCCAAAAAATGTGTGTGACTCACTGTATTGCACTATCACTTTATTGAGGTGGTCTGGAACAGAACCTGCAATATCCCGGAGGTATGCCTGTACAGAGAGCAAAGCATGTGGGAAAGAGCATGGTGCTTCCATGCCTTCTCCAGGTGAGGCAGAATAGCTAGATTAGGGTGCTAGGCCTCTCCTCCTTCCCTCTTTAGGGAAACAGACTTGCAAGAGGGAGAAAGCTTGTAAGAAACCACAGACACAAACAAAAACCAGGTCTGTCCAGCCAGGCCAGGAACCCTGACTGAAGAGTGACCGATATAGCTAATTGAATTTCCACTACAATATCGTTAGCATTGCAGATAGACCAGTACCCATTATGCACTGATGCTATATGAGGACCAAATAAAGACAAGAATCCTCCTTCTGTTGTGAAGGAGGAGCTTCACCTACCCCAGCCCAGCTCTGTCCAGGACCACCCAAAATTTGCCCCTTCCTGTGTTCTTGCTCACTATTCAAAATGTAAGCTTAGCTCTGAGACCCTTTGAGGTGACTGGCTTCTCAGGTCGGCCTGCACTCCCTTATCTGAGTGTGAACTTTCACTTTAATAAAATCTCTGCTTTACTGAATATTCCTGTTTCACTCTTGAATTCTTGTGCGATGACAATGACCTGGAAGCCGCTACTGGGTTGAGGCTCTTTTGGCTTCCCTGGGGGTCTCCAACATCACAGGCGCATCGCCCCCCACCCCTGGGACCTCTGTGTGTTCAACAACCCAGAAGCTCTCTGAACTCCGTCCTTTCGGGTGTTCATTGAGGCTTCACTGTATAGGCATGATTGATTAAAGCATTGGCTACTGGTGATTAATTCAACCTCCAGCTCCTCTCCTTGCCCTGGAGGTCAGTGTATGGGGCTGAAGGTTCCAAACCTCGCTGAACGAGGCTGGTTCAGCTGGCAACCAGCCCCCATCCTGAGGCCATCCGGGGCTCTTCCAAAAATCACCTCATTAACATAAACTCCCATGCGGTTGAAAAGGCTTGATATGAATAACAGAAGGCATCCTGTTTCTCTTACCACTTAGGAAATTCCAAGAGTTTTAGGAGTGATGTGTCAGAAACCATAAATGAAAACCAAAATATATACTTCTTATTATATCACACTATCACAATAGCAAAGAAGGCTGGGTGACTGAGTCAAAATCATACAGCCATTGATTTAATTAACCCAACTACTTAAGCGCCACAGTTTAAATTAGAACGAATTGACTATTCTACTCCAGTGCTCTTTCCACCATATAACATGAGATCTCTCATGCTTATATGCCTTATTTTTCTCTTAGAAATTGCTAGAAGACACTGAAACCACTTTTCCCCCATTTCTGGAAGATGGTCATAACTGAACAAACATATCTAATTCAAATTCGACTTGCTTTGCATCATATGAAAAAATTCAGTGACACTAATAACAAAAAGTACTCAATATCAAATTCAAAAGCAATTTCATTAAAAAGCTAAATCCTACCTGGCAAATAGATGCTTGTCCCTTATACTCTCTTTAAATAGCAACCATTTTCATCAATTTTTGTACTTCTCTATATAATTGTCAATTAAGATAACAAGTAAGGCTGCTAAAGTACTCTGCACTCACCCCCTAGAGATGAAAACTAATTAAGAGACATGTGCTGTAGTTATGCTAATTTGATTTACTCCTTACACCTTTGCTTCCCAACTATGACATGTGAGTCAGTGGTATCATGTTGATGCTTTCCAAACATCATACTAATAAGCTTATAATTGGCCAAAAGGCCAGAAAGGATGTAGGTTGAAGAAAAAATAACTTAGAATTGGTTTATCACAAAGTAGACCAAAGGACAAAAAAAAACCAAAAAAACAAGTGCTTCTCTTTGAAATGATTCTTATGTGTATTTACATAAAGAATAATCAGCCAAACAGTGATTTGGGCTATATGTCTTTATGTAGTCACCAGATATCTTAGTCAATTCAATTTAAAACATATTTATTAAATTGAAATCAATACCTAGAGAATACCCTCACATAAAAAAGAAAAGCGTATAATTTAAACTAAAGTTAACGAAATGCTTGAGGACATGAGTTCTTTTAAAAGACCATAGGACAATAAATTGCCACATATCTAGTCATTGATCAACAAGATCAAGTTTATAGACTACCTTCAAGAAGTGTGAGTGGGGGAAATAAAAGTGACCGAAAAGTCAAAATAGATTTTACTAACCAGGGCTCAAAAATTGAGTGAAAACACTTATAAAATTTCACAAAGAGGGAGCATTATAAGAATATATGTTAATAACAAGAACCAAATATAGTTTTGCCAGTAAAAAGGTTCTATACTGCGTCTCATGGACTATTGCACTGAATTATAAAGGAATCGAATCACAGTCTTACCTACTGCAGGGGTTAGAAAACCGTGGCCTACAGGCTATATGTTGGTTGTTACCTGGTTTTTTTTGTAAATAAAATATTATTGGAACACAAAAATATACATCTCTTTATGTATCATTTATGATTGTTTTTGGTATTTTTAACAGAAATTTTAAATGTATACAACAACCTTTTTTTCTAGCCAAGACCACAATATAAACGTGAAGCATGTAATTTGAGGTGTTAAATCCTCTTGATTCAGGCAAGTTATATTTTAACAGAGGCCTCTGTTGTGAGGTTGTATTGGTATGTCACTTATGTGATTTTCCACTACAAAAACAAGTTGCTCTCAGATGTCCAAGGCCATGTTCAAAGATTTTCTTCTCCTGCAGGACTATAGACATTCTCACTGTAAATTCTGTCTCCCATCATATCAACTTCTCATCAATCCCCTACTGTACTGTGGGCTACAAAAATGTATCCATCAAGATTTAGACCTAACGTTATTTCCTGCATTCTGTGGACAGCATCAGTCTCGCCATCTACAGGAGTTCTGCTGGCGCTTGGGGATATAGGTCTGCCAGAGCACGTACATTCTATCATGGCCTTTACTGATCTGGTATTCAAAAATCCCAACACCAATAATTCCCTTCTCTCTCTTTCAAAAATTTTTTATTGAATCTATCAGGGTAACATTGGTTAATAAAATTATATAGGTTTCAGGGGTACAATTCTATAATACATTATCTGTATATTGTATCGTGTGTTCACCACCCAAATTCAAGTCTCCTTCCATCACCATTTATCCTCTCTTTACCCTTTTCTACCTCCTCCAATAATTCCCTTCTCTTGATACAACTATGCAATAGCTTCTTCTTTCTGACACACCCCTATTCTCAAATACTATTTCCCACATAGAAACCAAAGTGATCTTTTAAAAATCAATAAATCAGATCCATTACTTCTTTTGAGTAAAACCATAAAAAGATTCCCCTTAAAATAGAACTCAAGCTCCATACTTTGGATTACCATACCCAGTATGGTCTACACTAACTCTCTCTACAATACAGACTTCTAATTCTCTCCCCATACACTTCTCTCTAGTCACACTGGCCTTGACTTCAAGGCCTACATTAAACTCATTCCTACTGTAGGGCTTTTGCTTTGCCTAGCATATTTTCCCTCTGCTAGTCACTTGGTTAGCTGGCTCTCTCTCCTCGTTCGGACAGTATAAATGTCAATTCCTTCTCTGACCTCTGACCACTCAGACTAGAGTAAATCGCCAGGCATGTATACCACGCTATTTGTTGTTAATTCCCTGTAGAGCTTTTAACACTATCTGACATTGTTTTTGTTTTGTTTTATAGAAATTATGGTCTATCTCCTCTCCTCCATAAATGTTAAGCACCATGACTGCCAGAACTTTGTTGAAAGGCTTAGTATCAAGAAATGTGTCTAGCGCATACTAGGTATTCAGCGAATATTTGCTGAATAAATAAAATATTCTGTTCTCTATTCCATGCTACAAAATTTACATAACATACAGACACAGTTCTTTGTTTTCAAGGAGCTTAAGGCCCAATTGAGCAGATAGGCAAATAAATTCCTGTAAAATAACCAAGTAACCCATAGTCAATTAGCAGTTCCGTGTTAGTGTAGGCAGCCCTGACTGGTGTGGCTTAGTTGGTTGGGAGTCATTCCACAGAGCAAAAGCTCACTGGTTCGATTCTCAGTCTAGGCACATACCTGGATTGTAGGTTCGGTCCCCGGTTGGGGCACATATGAGAGGCAACCAATCAATGTTTCTCTCTTACAACAATGTTTCTCTCCCTCTCTTTCTCCCTCCCTTCCTCTCTCTCTCTAAAAATAAATAAAAATCTTTAAAAAAAAAAGTAGCGCAGGCAGATGCTTTAGTATGGATGGGATTTAAACAGGTGGAGAGTAGAACATCTCTTGTCCATGAGATTGGGCAGGAAGAGATGCATAGAGAGAAGTCAGCAGGGCAGCCATAGGAAGGAGCACTGGTTTGTCCACAACTTCTGAGACACCTCCTCCCTGGAGACTAGCACACAACTCCTGTAAGGCTTGGTGTCTCCTGGGACTGCTAATCCAGCAGGTTACCCTACATTCCCACAGTAAGGAGTTACCTACAAGCATTTGCTGTCATACACATCACAGAGTGGGATCCGCCCTCTCCTCACCCACCTCTGATTAGAGGGAGAGTTCAGCACTTTTCAAATGATCTCAGGAAAGTAGGAAGCAATGTTTACCACTTGAGGGATGCAGGATTATGTCAAAGACTTTGCATCTGGGAAATGAAACATAAATCAGGCCTCTTCATATTTATTACACTTACATTTTTGAAAGTTATTACAAACCTGTTGACGAGGTTGTTATTGGCTTCAGGGTTTTTGTATTGAGGGGAGGTCTTAGTAAAGTAATTATTTAAGGGAAGCAGAGGGCCCATGATATACAATATAATCCTCAGGCTATTTTCAAGTGCTTATTTTATATAATTTTGTTACTAGTAAAATGAGTCTGAGATTTTAGGAAAAGTGAATAGGGCAATAATATAAACTTTGTTGGTATAAGAAACCATATAACCACACTGTCTTTTAATCTTTCTTTATAAATCTATATCAGCTCACTACAGTGCCTATCTTACCGATAGTGAATCATTTCTCCCCTAATGTGCTAAACATCCTAAATTTCATCACCAGCATTTAATAGATTTCTTCTTATAAACTTTTGAATTGATTTGGACTGGTCTAAATGTCGATATGCCTTATAAAGTTTTAAATCAATTGGGACTGGTATCTAAGTATCAGCAGAGTTGCTGCTGTGTTTTAACAGCTTCTTTGCTGTTATTGACTCTTTCACTAGGTCACTCTCCTCTGTGACATCAAGTTACATGTAAACCCAATTTGGACTTAAAGCAACTGACTAAATATGTATTTTTTCTGGTAGTCATTTTCATTTATTTCCCATACAATTCATCTATTTTTCACGTCTAAATTTAAGTAGTATTCAGTCCATGCATTTATTCAACAAATGTTTCTGAATACATGCCTTGTGTCAGATATGTGCTAGATAATGGGGATACCGTGATAAATTGGTAAAGCAGATCACTGCCCACTTTGAGCTTATATTGTCATGGAGGGTGGGGAAGATAAAAAATAAAATAAAAAGGGTGCTGAGAAAAAGAATGGAAAGTGGGCTGCTACTTACTTTATAGGGAAGTGACATTGGAGCTTAGACATCAAGGTAAAGAATCAAAGGGAAAATAGTCTGGCAGAAGACTAGCAATAGGAGGAATATGAGTTTCCTTAATCAGGACAGGTAGCTGGGAATTAAATATCTGGGTATTGGTGCCAAACATATAGTCTACATTTTTCAATGTATTTTTCATGTATGTTTCATAATTTTGGGTTGCATTCCAAGGACAAATATAACTCAGATGAATAATAATTGAATGTCCATGTCTAAGCTTCTTTTCTTCTCATCCAGATTGTGCTAGTGGAAGTTGAAAAGACTAATTCGTAAAAACTGTTATGTGAGTTCAACAGATTGGAAAGTCATATGGCTGAAGAGTATGTGTGATCTTTCCAGGACATTCACCCCACTCGCAAGATAAGAGTCAAAATCAAATTTAGAACTCAGAAGGTATTCTTGCTAAGAAAAGAATAGATACAGTTACCAGTTTAGGAGGTACAATAAAAATCACACAATAATAATACTAGTGAGCATTTGAATTTTATGAACATTTTAAAATACTAAAGAGGATATTTTATAGGTTTTGATTATGAATCAAGGTATTCAGAATTTGGAAACAAACAAAATGTCACAGAGAATAGTGAAAATCAATTAAAATTTCCCCCAGATATCATTCATTAACTGCTGGCTACACCTGCTTTAACTGTCAAGTGAGGAAACTTTTAATTATAATATGGTGTTACATGTCTTCTCTGAATGAAATTCAGCATATCCTGAAAATGGCAATTAGAAGCAACCACATTAGACTATTTATCAAGACATTAGGCAAAAGCTTTAAGGGATATGCTGTATCGTTTATAGATAATGAAGTACTAATGAAATACTGAGTATCTTGTAGATTATATTGCTTAGTTCTGCTATGCTTCATGGTTTACCTATGAATTAAGCACCACTTATAATTTATTTATTGCAGAGAGATAAAATAAGGGCCACAAGCCTCAGGTTTAATCTTTAGATTTTTGATAATTCCTGTTTTAAAACGGAATTCTAGTAAAGAATAATAACATAATGTTTCAGAACACAACTTCTTAGTTCTAGAATCAGTGAACATAGAATACCAGTTTAAGGCAAAAAACCCCGTCAAGCTGTGACCCCATAACTGGGCCTCAAGGACACTGAAGCGAACCATCACTTGGCCTGCGGTGCTATCTGGGCACTTTCCCCCAGCAACACCCATTGGACCTGCTGTGCCTGATCCCAGCTGTTCTCTGGAGTAAGATAGGAGGGTAGATCATTTAAGTCAGATGTATATCTCAGTGGCATAACTTATCAGGATTAACGTAATTACCATAAAAAGACAAATAAAATTTTTACAAAATGTCCTCAACACCTGCAGTTTTCTGCTACTATCATTACTAATTCCAGACGTCCTTGATAACACCAGAAATTTCATGCCTAAGGTCAAAGCATGTTCTAAAGATTGGTTAAGCTGATCATTAGCATAACTAAACATTAAAGGCATAAAGGAAAAGTATGCTTACGAGTTCTTAAAGACACACAATTTGTTACCATCTATAAATTTGACTTTAACTGTGGCAGAGTTGAATAAAAGACAGGTCCTTGGTAATTAAAAATGTTGGACTGCCAACCATATAACAAATTTTGTGAAAGTTCTGGATTCAGGTAACTTAGATTTGGAGAGCCATAACATACCATAAATAAATAAGAAAATTATTTTCTTATTTACGCCCCATGATAACTGTGTAGAAAAAGACAGGGCTCATGTTATTCTTTTCATTCTCTGCCATACAAACACATGATCAATGCCACATATGATTTTTGCAAACAGCGTTTGGCCTGAGAGACAGAAGAGACAGATCTGCTATAGCACAGGTCAACTCCCCCAAGAACAGACAGGGTGAAGAGGTCCCAAAGAGAAACAAGTCTTTTTTTTTTTTTCATTCTCACCCAAGGTTATGTTTATTGATTTGAGAGAGAGGGGAACAGAGAGAGAGAGAGAGAGAAACATTATCGTGAGAGAAACATCGATTGGATGCCTCCCATACACACCCTGACCGTAGATCAAACCCACAACCTAGATAAACGCCCTGACTGAGGATCAAGCCCGTAACTTTTTGATGTACGGGGCAATGCTCCAACCAACTGCACCACCCAGCCAGTGTGAGAAACAAGAATCTTGATTCACGACAGCTAGTAAGAGCATTTAGGCAGAGGTTAAATGTACCAGAATCAGAAAGAGTAACAGTCCTTAAATAGCAGTCACCCTGAGTTAGAATGGCCTCCCATTTGTGGGCAGAATTATAAAATTGCTCCAAGATTCCCAGACCCTGCTGAGGTACACCTTCTTCCAGTTATTCAACCAAACATTAGGCACTGTTTTGAAGGGATTGTGCTGAAGTAATTAAGGTTCCAAATCAGTTGATGTTAAAATAGGGAGATTATTTGAGTTATTTTGACCTAATCACATTGAGTTTTTGAAAACAGAATTTTTTACAGCTGGTGGCAGAGGGAGAAGTCAGATATTCGAAATACAAGGGGACTTTGTACACACGAAGTTCTCCACTGCTGGCTTGGAAGTAAAGAGGACTATGTGGCAAGGAGTATATGGCCACCAAAAACCAGGAACTCCAGACGTACCACCATGAGAAACTGAGTTCTGCCAAGAACCTGAACAAGCTTGGAAGAGGACTCTCAGCCTTGGATGATATAGCAAGCCAGCTCACACCTGGATTTCAGCCATGTGAGGCCCTGAACAGAGAACCCAGCCAGCTATGCTGGACTACTGGAACATGGGAAATGGTGACAGAATAAGTGTGTATTGCTCTAAGCCCCTACATTTATGGTAATTTGTTACATAGCAGAAGAACACTAAAACATTACTGCATCGAAGAACCCGGTGTGGGTATCAGGGAGAGAGGAGATTGAGGGTTCTGATTCCTAGAGAGGCAACCTGAAAAAAAGAGGTATACTAAACCAAGTAATCAGACAGAGAAAAGAAAAATCAAAGATCCAAGCAAAAGTTAAATCTCATCCACTAATCAGAGCAAATGCAGGGAATTCTGAAATTCTGGGACTATAGGAGAACCTCAACGAAACTTTTAGTATATCAGACCCCAAGCTTAGCTGTCAATGAATGTTCAAGAAAATGGGGTGCGGAGGTGAAGACAGGACAACATCGGAGCCCAGCAGTGAGAGAAATCTTGCAGGTTGGAGGTGGGCTGCAGGGACCATCCATCAGCGGATGCAGCTACACTGGGACTAAGAGAGAGGAGATAGGAACCAATTTGCATATGATTCAGTCAAGGCTGGGCTGCAAAATCTGAGTGAAGAAGGAAAAGGAGAGAACAGGTGACCTGACCACTTGCCATTCCAACATGTTACAACGAAAAATAAGGGTTCTGGTAAAACTGTACCTCTCCATTACTACTCTTTATGCGTCCAAATTAATACTTTAGTTCAAGGAGCAAAAAGGAAAACAAAATGTTTGCTACCAGAGAGTAAATGGAGGCCAAGTTCTGTATAATGACCAGAGACCTCTAGGGGGAGCTGGGAAGAAAGTGATAAAGGTGAGTATGATTGTATTCCATTGGCTTTCTTAATGGCATTCAAAAACCATCAGGTCTTGAACAACACGTGAAGGAAAAAAAACACTAAACTTTTCAGTGCCGTGGGATGTGCCCAGAATTAAACATGTGTATAAGAAGCGCCTGCTGCTCATAGCAGGCTCTTATGACTATTTTTTATACCTGCTAGAAATAGTCATACTTAGACAACAAGTTTATGCAAGATATTTTAATTTAGGGTTAAAACAGCCATTTTCATAAACTTCATAGTGTGTAGAAAATTACAAATAATGTCACTTATGTCATTATTTGTATTGAATGGCATGAACGCCATTTGTGGATGCAGAGAACTGGCTTTGCTTCCAGGATGTCACTATTAAATGCAATTCAGAAAAATAGATGGGAATGTTAGTTGGACATATTTTTCAATAAGTTCGTGCTCCCCTCCAATGAACAAAGCTAAAGTGTTAACACATATTTTTTTTGCCAGTGCAGGAAAAATATTTCATTAGAAAAAATGTCTTTTTTTTTTAAAGAATTGCTTCCTGTTACATTTTTGCATTTACCGCTCTCTTAGGGCAAGTTTCAACATAAGTCATGGGGATAGAAGGAGTGCTCCTGTTGGGGCTCCGTTAAATGGGTTCAGATGGCTCTCTCAGTCAATAAGTAAGATTACCAGTTTTCAAGAAGAAAGATGTCATTTTCCTTCTTTTCTTTGCTGTTATAAGCCACTAAGCCTTTTAGTTACCTCAATATCTGAATTTCTACAAACTTCATTTTTTTTACACATGACAATATCATCCATTGTGGTAATCATCAAAAATAGGATATAAACTGCCAGCAACTTTATATTTGACTTCCAAGCCTCCGGAACTCTGAGAAATAAATGTTTGTTGTTTAAAAAAAACAAACAAAAAGAATATAAACATAAGATATTCCTGATGCAGTACAACAACTTGGTTACCAAGGAAACTCCAAGTTTCTGTAAAGGGGTAACCTTTACCATCACCTTTTAACCAGAATCAGCAAGTTGCTCAGCAACAGAACATCCAAGTCCACTGAAGTGCATTTCAATCCCAGTAGACACACACCTCTTTCAGTGATGAACAGGTTCATGTTTGTGTCCTACAAAAGGCTAGGTCTTAACATACTCAGAAATGTCACTTGTTTTTAAAAATAAAAATAATTTACAACTGAGAAGAAAAAAGTAGGAAAGGAAAAAAGAAATAAGGGAAAGAAGAAATATGAGTGGATAACATAAGACTGACATGATTACAGAATTCGTAGTTTCTAAAATAGCTATATAAATTATTAATGCAAATTTAAAGATATGGTAATAAAGTATGCTACACTGTCCCTAGATTAAGCTAACTACAAAATTATAATGCCCTTTATGTTTAACTTTTATTCATGTTTCTATACTAGAATGCCCACCCCATAGGTCCACCCCACATATTCTGATGACTATAATCAGGATATTTAATTCAAGAAGAAAGCGATCATCTTAAATTTTCATGTTTCTTAAGGATTAATAAATACTGTAGGGTTGAGGGAGAAACTGAGATAAATCTAGGCTAAATCTAGTACTAAAAATGACATAAACATTTATTTAGTAAAAAAAAGTTAATGTTGGAATTAACAGAAGAAATAACATTTTTTGAGACCAGCTAAAACCAAAGCAGGAAAAATCCTGTTTCTAGTAGAAATCACAAGTGCCTATCAGCAATTATAAAACCAATAACACTTACCTTGAATCAGTGTAAAAGGTCTTTGTACACAGTTATATTATCAGCTTTATAAATTTTCTGTTGCTACCTCAGCCAAAAATTCAATAAATGCAAAGTTGGTCAGTAATAGGAAGATGACTCTTTTAACAGCTTTCACCAAAAAAAGCTTTTTAAAAAAGTATACAACTTGCCAGCATTTTTCCTTGTTAAACATGACAGCTTTTTCAAACCCTGCGCAGCACACCTTAAACAAAGACTCATGAAATCTCAGGTAAACAACAATAGAATTCAAAATCAAATTCAGTCAAAACTAGAAATGATTTCAATAAATTATGTCTGCAATCATGGGAAATCAATAGTCAGCTAAAGGTTTTTGTACCTGGAAATCTTTTATTCAATATCAGGATTTAAGGTAACCCTTGAAACACTTTTTTTTCTCATCTTGAGTATATAATTTTACTTCTTCCACTGTATCATACATATAACAGCTAACAACAGGAGAGAAACCCAATGAAAAAAAGATCCCTTGCATGTAGTTACTATAATTAACAGATTCAATATCTATTATAACCAGTCAGGTATCATAGCAACCTTGTATTGCTGAAAACTGCTAGAAAAGTCTTCAAAGCGAGCAAGAGTCTGCTTTAGGGAAATCTTGGACAACACCGAGGACATTACTCGTCAGCATCGGTGGGTGTTGCTCTGGGCACAGCCACAAAGAACCCTGCCATCTCCACAAAAAGGTATACACACAGAGAAGATGGGGGGCGGGGGGGGGGCAAGAACATAAATTACTGAGGGACTCAAAAAGAAGAGTACTTGTCCTGGCAGTACAGAATAGACACATGATTTTGAGTTTATGTTATACACTAATTGCTTTCTGCTGAAGCTGGAGAGTTGAAATTCAACTGAACTGTAATTGTGACTAAACATGAACCAGAGGGTGGAAATAGTATCCTAAAACTCTGCCCTTGTACCATTTTATTACAAGTCTTAATTTGAAACTCAAAGTAAATTACATTAAAAATATTTAAACTTCCACTTATAAACCCTTCATAGTCGTGTATAAATCTACAGAAGAGAAAAGAACAGCTTACGATGAACAAGAACCTGATATTGATTTTTCGGCGGGGCAGTACGGCATCTCCATTCTATTCGGCTGCTGTCAAAGCCACTCTTTAACAGCTGGAGTCAAATTGCGCTATTTACAGCAAGAGCCTTTGTCAAGTGGACCATAAGTGTCCTAACAATACACTATTCAAATGGCACTTTGCCACACAAATTGCTGACTTGATGAATACCCTATGTCAATGACTACGGCCAATATAAAAGTTTCGTTTTTATGAGAGGTTTTACATTCACACATTAAGTAAGCTTTCGTCATAGAACCATTAGGCTATATATTTTAGGCCTTTGGGCGCTGAGAATAATTAAAATCCGTTTAAATACATCAAGGGAACTTGACAACATTAATATGGATCTGGTGTTAAGTGCATTTGTCACACAAGTCAGAACAGTGCCCTTCTGTTCCTGGCACTTCCCACTGGCACGTGCAGCACAATGCGGGACTTAAACAAGCCACGCACCATGAAACGCGAGCATTCTCCTTTTGTGCCTCTGATTTACATGGCCAACGAATGTTTGGATAGGAGCAAGGCTTTGAAGTCCTGTGAGGAAATTCAAGGTTGCTTCTGTGTGCATGGGGACAGCTGGAGTCATTTAATAGTGTGTTTCCTATTTTTCACAGTGACTCTGAGACCTCCAAAATGAGTTTTAAAACGAAGCTGTGATATGCTTTTCATAGTTTTCCTCAACATTCAGGCAACTTAGTACCAAAAACATGTTTAAACTCATACCACCAAGTAAGAAAAGGGACCTTCTACATTAAGCAGCTATAAAAAAAAGTATTAAGTATTACAAACATTTTTACTTAACTTTGCAATAGTTAAAATATATATGTATTGTAAAATACTGATGAAAAATGGTTATTCTCTGTCAAAAATTTGCATCACTTCACATGTAGTCAAAAAATAATTGCCTTGTATATTTCTTCACTATTGTATATTTCTCTATTCTATCTTACTAGGAAGGGTGCTATCATCTAGGCACTGAAGCGTTTAAGGTGAGATTCACAAAATCAAAATACTTAAAAATCTTAATCCAATTTTTACAGAGAGAAATTCCTATATTTTCATGAAGGGCTTGCATTATAATAATAAAAATCTATTTTCTTTTAAATTTATACAAAATAAATGCAAAATATTTTCTATGTTAGAAAAATATTCACATGTTGTTTGTTTCATTAAAAAGAATACACCAAAAATAAATTACTAATTAAGAAAATAAAAATTATCGATACTGAGGATTTACCCCTATATAATACAATTAATTGTTTCTAAATAAGTATTATTTATTCTTTTTTATGGTGACTCAATTTTGATAATAAAATATAATTTAATAAAAGGAGTTAATTTGTAACATGTAATGTGTCACCATAAATTATTGTACATTTATATATAAATTTGCAGATTGCATTTTCAAATCCTACCATTTTGAAACTACTCTAGTTCTATTTCAATTAAGTTTTTGTGTCATAAATTTTGAAATAATTAACGTTTTGTTCTGATAAAGTAGCAAGTAGTAGTGTGACCCAATTTTCTATTGGTGGCTACCAGTGCACCATCTGTGTTTTATGAGAGGTGGCAGGATAACGCTCTAATAAGATTTTGCAGCAAATGGCACCAAATAGACATCACCCTAAGGTCAACTAAAGGTTAAAAAAAATACAAACATATTTCTAGAAAGCTTAACTGGAATTAAATGCATTCTTTATTTATAATCAATTATATGTTTACATAAAGATGCATGTGTAAGTGCATGAATTAAAAGAATTCCATTTAAAGAATCTTGCTTGGATTAGGAGCTATAATGGGCATATTTGTTTTCTGCAAAGGGCAGATTTACAGACATAAGAATTTCATGAATTCTGTCAGGGAATAGCTTTGATTCACGGTCCTTTGAATTGCATTCCACCTAGCGCTGGAGAAGTTAGGATGAGTTGTTTTATTAAAAATTCACTTATTTAGGGAGAGAGGAGGTGCTGGCTATTTTGCCAGTTCCTGCTAGTGCCTCATGATCTCCAAATCCAGAAAGGACTATCTAGATCAGAACTTGGAAACCATGGTCACTAAGCATCCAGCTGGGTCCACTGCCTGTCTTTGCAAATCAAGTTTTATTGGAATGCAGTCTTACTCATTTAAGAATTGTCTGTGGTGGTGTCCATGCTCCAACAGCAGAGTTGAATAATTAAATAGCAAAAAGCTGTCCTTCAAAGTCTAAAATATTTACCATATGGTCTTTTTAAGTTTGCTTATCCTGGTCTAGTTCAACATTGTCCAAAATAAGTAAAATGCAAACCACATATGTAATTTTACACTGTGTAGTAGCCATATTAAAAACAATGAAAAGATTTTAGTAATATATTATATTTAATCCTATATATGCAAAATTTTAACCAAAGCAGGAAAAATCCTGTTTCTAGTAGAAATCACAAGTGCCTATCAGCAATTATAAAACCAATAACACTTACCTTGAATCAGTGTAAAAGGTCTTTGTACACAGTTATATTATCAGCTTTATAAATTTTCTGTTGCTAGCCAAAATTTCAAGTGCTCAATAGCCATATATGGTTAATGTCTACCATACTAAGCAGTGTAGCTCTAAATATGCAACCAAGGGGAGCTACTGGGGACCCATTCTATCGAAAATCAGTTAAAAAAAAAAAAGAAGAAAAATTCCCAGGATGGCACAATGGTTCTAAATTCTAGAAACTAAAATAATCCAATGTATTCTTTTACTCACATTGCAGACAAGAAAGCAGAAAAAGAATTTAAAACAAACAAGCCAACAGACAAATCATACCTTCTCTCCTTAAAACACACACTGTTTTTCCGGTTAGGCAGCTCACTCTACCATTCAAAACCATTTCACTTGTTTCACTAAAATCCACACTAAAAAGTGCTGAAACAGAGTAACCTTAGACAGTTCCAAATTTTACAGGCTTATTGTCTCTCATTTTTCCCATGTCTAAAATGAGGGTTATTTAAATCCTTTCTATAAAACTATGCTTTTTTTTTCTGGTAAAAATTCATGAAGCATTTTACTGTATTAACAGTAAGGAGAATGGAGAATTTATAAGTACTCTTGAAATTTCATGCTTATCAAATTTATAAATCGGATTAAGATAAAACAATCTCAGTGGTTCAAATGTAAGAGAGTGAAATGAAGAGATGCAAGACGTAAGCAGAGAAGATATAACTTAGAAGAAGCACAAATAAAAAAGCTCTAGCTAACAGTAAGCTCAATGATATTAGAAGAATGGTACAATACATAAAACAAAGGAGGTGACAGCCTTCTTTATTCAATTCTCTTACTCTGTAGAGTGAGGTTAGGAACCACAGTCATCTAAGGTGAAGAACAGCAGCTAAAAATAAAGTGGGAGTCTAAGACTAAGAAAACAAGACTCTGGCGTTTTACTGCTTCCTAGAGTCAAGAGAGAAACAAAATTATATAAATAAAATGAAATCTATATATACTATTATCACTACCTAAAGGGTAGATCTGAGGTCCTCCAAGAAACTAACAGAAATAGCAATCAGTTTACTTTCTGGGCATTAAACTAGTAAAATGGGCACTTGATGGATGAGATTTGCTCCAGCAGACCTTAGACATCTGACATGCATGAGTCAAGAGACATCTCTCAAATTCTCATCTACTATTCTAATGTAGAATAATTCCTACCCTAAAATGCACACTCTATTATGAATAGAGAGCAACAAAGCCACATTAAGATGGAAATGCTTGGCAGTCAGCTGGGCTCACTCATTGAGCTTTATGTATTCCAACCTTATAATAAATACACAATAAAATTGTGGTTCAATTTTCTGTCTTAGGAGAGTAAGACCTTGTGACTTTCCTTTTCCAGTTGTGAATGTTAAAGTTTTATCATACTTATATAATTGCCCTTATAAAACATGACTTCTTTTAAGTTGAGAACATGAACAATAGTTTTGAGAAACCTAAAAACAATTTGATTAATAATAATAAAAAATATATGTTGCCTAATCGCTGGTTTCAAGATCTGAAGGAGGAAAGTATAAACAAAAGTAGGTGGCCTAAATGGAGCCTAAAAAGAGAAATCCAAAATTTAAGAATTTTTCAATGCATATCAGCCTTAAACAAGAGAGACAGTATTTTAATGGGCTGAAAGGGATGACTGCATTAGACACTTAGAGCTCAGTGAGTGAACATCCCCGGACTCCATGCCCATCAATGACATAGATAATTCTATCTCTCTCCTCTTTCTCACTCCTTGTAGCTTTGCTACAGTAAGATTGTGCTGAGCTATGAACAGAATTGCAATTATATTTATTGTTGTAAATTAAATGATAATCATCCTAGCTTATGTATTTATTTATTGGGTGTTTGGTTAGTGTGACTCAGTTCTCAAAAGGTTGATAAACCCTGGCTTCAAAATGTAAATCAAGTCTCTAACCCTAAGAAACTGAAGGTAACATGCTGGCGTCCCCACCCAAAGCGAAAGCTGTGAGGCAGAGCTTGGGCAGCCAATTGGTCCCTCTTTCTTGAAGATGACACATCTTTTTGCCTCTAACTATATATGTACATATGAGATGAAATGAAGTTTTATTTAAAGTCCTTATTAATGGTTGTTTAACAGTCTTCGTATCACCAAAATAATGGAAAATGTTAATAATATGTAATTTAACATTGGCTAAAATTTGACTTAGAAATACCATTTCTGGAAATATATTTTATTAAATAATACTGAATATGAAAAAATCTTTAGGCTATAGGTGCATTATTCATAATCAAACACCCATTCCTCCACAGTCCCCTCCCACCAGGCAACCATCAAAATGCTCTCCGTATCCTTGTCTGAGGGAGTGGGGGGTGTAGGGTAGAGGGGGGCAAAGGGAGAAAAAGTGGGACAACTGTAATAGCATAATCAATAAAATATAATTAAAACAAAACAAAAAGTGAAACAAAGAACACAATATTAAGCCATAGAAAAACAATTTACATCAGCAACAGTACATACCCAGTACACAGAGCATGATGCCACCATTAAAAAACAGGCGATAATATAAGAAAGTTTTACATGAGAAAATGCTACAGTAAATATATGTACATATATGGCATAGTTATGACAAGATGCAGAGATAACTTAGAGGTGTAGATGATAAAAAAAATAAGAATCCCTTAAAGAAAAGCTTCTGCATAGCTAAAGAAAACATCAGCAATATAAAAAGGGGAGCACCCATATGGGAAAACATAATTTCTAATGATACTTTGGACAAGGGTTTGATCTCCAAAATATATAAAGAACTCACATGACTCCACACCAGGAAGACAAACAATCCAATTAAAAAATGGACAAACGACCTGAACAGACTCTTCTCCAAGGAGGACATACAGAGGGTCCAGAGACATATGAAGGATGCTCAGCATCACTAGCCATCAGAGAGATGCAAATTAAAACCACAATGAGATACCACTTCACACCTGTCAGGATGGCCATCATAAACAAATCAACAAACAAGTGCCTGCGAGGTTGTGGAGAAAAGGGAACCCTACTGCACTGTTGGTGGGAATGCAGACTGGTGCAGCCACTGTGGAAAACAGTATGGGATTTCCTCAGGAAACTAAAATGGAGCTGCCTTTGGATCCAGCAGTCATACTGCTGGGATTATACCTTAAGAATCCTGAATTACCAATTCAAAACAACCTATGCACCCCAATGTTCATAGCAGCACAATTTACAATAGCCAAGTGCTGGAAGCAACCTAACTGCCCATCAGTAAATGAGTGGATCAAAAAACTATGGTACATTTACACAATGGAATACTATGCAACAGAAAGAAAGAAGAAACTCCTACTCTTTGCAACAGCATGGATGGAACTAGAGAGTATTAGGCTATGTGAAATAAGCCAGGCTATGAAAGATAAATTCCATATGATCTCACCTGTAAGTGGAACCTAATCAACAAAAGAAACAAATGAGTGAAAAAGAACAAGAGACAAGGAAATACAGAGCAAACTGACAGTGACCAGCGGGGAGGGAGGACAGAGATGTTGGAGGAAAGAAGGGGAAGGGTCAAATCAAGGAACATGTACTACAGATCCATGAACAAGGGCGATGGGATGGGGATTGTCTTTGGGAGCGGGGGTTGGACGGGGCAAGGGAGGGCAGTGGGGAGAAAAATTGGGATGACTGTAACTGAACAACAATAAAAATGAAATAAATAAAATACAAAAAGAAGAAATTTGATTGAATTTCTATATCCTATTTGGAACTAAAAATAATAAAGCCCATCCAAACTTGGTTTATGAAAACAAATGCAAACTCCATCATTGTGCATTAACTGAGACCTGGAAACCCAAAAAGCTGGTGATCCTAGAGATGCTGAGTGATTCTAAAGAATTGTCCATACGATGATCCTGTCTCTTCTGCTATACATTTTTTGGTTTATTTGTAAGTAGCATTATAAAAAGAAGTCAGATACTCTCGACTAAAAAAGATAGATCTAAACCACAGAATGTAGGTTATTTTCCCCTTATCAGTGGAAAACCATCTAGAATTCAAGAGTTAATATAAAATTGGCTCCATTTTGATAAGCTAGAACTTATTTTTAAGAAATGTGATACCGAGAGTAATAATCACTCAGAAAGTTATGCTGACTAACCCAAGATCACTTGGTAGATATGGCAGATGCAATCATTCTGAGTTCTTGTTTTTGTACTGATGTTTAATTGCTACCTATTTATGAAAGCACCTTAGTTCTCAGTCACAGTTGACGATGTTCTTTGAAAGCAGAAGTTGGATTTGAACTTACCTTACATGAGGACTCCACCTGCAGAGCAGGGCAAGGCACTGGCCCAAACTGGTAGGGGCTGGAGGATCTCTGTTCTATGCTTTTGTGCTTATGTGTTTCTGAGGCAACTGAAAGTACAGCTTCAGGCTTCAGAAACTGTGAATCATCACAACAATTAAGAATAATTCTTGCTCTTTCTCCGGTCTCATGTCTTTCCAAAGTACCTGGAAAACAAAATTAAAGATAAAAATTTTTGCAAAATATTTACCCCAAAATGAATGAAAAGAGCAAATCACTTTTAACAGAAAAATCACAATTCAAGTTATCATGCCTTATTATCTTCTTTCAATCAAAAAGCAGCCTGGAGGCTTTCTCTAAATTATTCAAATCATGGTCTTACAAAGGCTGAAATTATGGACTTGAAAAGTTCATCTTCCTCTTTGTGCTTTTCATCCACTGAAATCAACAGGATATTCAACAGTCTTTAGCAGTAAAACTCTTACTTATTATATAGTATGCAAGTGATCAGTAACAAAAAACTATGGAATATTTTAGTGTTTTCCCTTAGTGGTCCAATCACAAACAACAGAGAATTCAGTGCTTTGCTTAGTTTCTTAAGCTTAAAAGGTTTCTATTGTTGATGTGTAATTGAAGTGAATAGGTTAGGTAAGAACATACACGATTTGTATTACTACCTTCCTCACCAAAGTGTGCTCACAGCTTCAGGAAAGCAGGCCACACTAGGGTGGTGCTGTTATTGTTGGTATTAGAGCTGTTACAACATTTGACCTTTATGTCTCATGTTATTAGAAGGGGAAAAATTCCTTTGCCCTCTTCTCTGCCATTCTTGCAGTTTCAGAATTTCAAGGTGTTGCCAAGTTCAATTTAAAGTTGAAAGGAACAAATATAAAACAGAGCAAAAGTATCAGAAAATAATTCGCAAAGTGTTAGAGTTTTTATGAAATATAATGCCATAAGCTCAGTGTAATTTCAATAAATATCAATTAATCATGACTGTTGTCTCTCATCAGTTGTGAGTTCATTTAAATTAGTCAGACCATTATAAATATATAACCTATACCTGACTAAGTAAAGAAGCTAAAGAAAATTAACTTGACATACAATCTAAATACAGATTTTATTTCATATTATTCTTTCCTACCAATGAGAAAGAAGTAGTTGTACTATTTGCTAAGAAAAAGGATCATTCTTACTCACCGTATTAAGAAAAATATCAATTTAAAGTAATTACTGCCAGAGAATAAAAATAATGACCCCATAGCGTGCGTCTTTGGACAGGCAGATAGACTTAAAGATTAGGACTCTCCAGCCCTCGTTTCTCCTCCTCTCGTCTCCATCTTCCCTCACAGCGACTGTGCCGTTGGTTGGTGCTTTGGGTTCTGAGTCAGTAGCAATTATTATGCTACTGGGTGAGAATTTAGTCTCTAATCTCTTAACAATGATTTTTTTTTTCATTTTAACCTTCCTACATTCATAAATTACCATCTTTAACATGAAAATAATAAACGTTATTTCTCTGAGGTTTCCTTTTCCATCAAGATAAATACTTCTTTGGCCCTGGCTGGTGTAGCTCAGTGGATTGAGCGCGGGCTGGGAACCAGAGGGTCCCGGTTTGATTCCCAGTCGGGGCACATGCCTGGGTTGCGGGCCAGGTCCCCAGTGAGGGCGATGTGGGAGGCAACCATACATTGCTGTTTCTCTCCCTCTCTCCCTCCCTTCCCCTCTCTAAAAATAAATAAAAATAAAATCTTTAAAAAAAAAAGATTAATACTTCTTCAATGAATGAAGTTGATGGCAACGTCAAGAAAATCCTTTCTCTCAAGGATGACAGTAAGAAGAGTTTCTCAAACAAAAAATAATAGTTATTGCTACTTCCTGTAAATGGCCACATTCCAGAACCTGTAACTACAGTATCTGGTAAAATGCACTATTTTTTATGAGAAATCTCTCTTTGAATAATGGCATCACCGGGGATATTTTCTTCTCACAGGTTTTCTGTGATTCTTCAAACTATCATATTTTTGAAAGATTTTAAGAATTCTTGGAAAATACTTTGTTATATTATAATACACATAAAATGCGCCTTAGTTCTATATATTAATATATGTAATTCTATACACAACTATTTCTTATACTTCTTATATATTTTAGTGATAAAAATAGATTACCTACAAACTTGGACAGTTGTAATCTATTTTTGCTTATAGATAACTAATCGGCTGAGTGTTGACAATGTGTCATTCACTAAGCCAGATGCTGACGACAAACAGTAAACAAGAGCGACTCCATCCCAGTCCCCTAGGAGCTCACGTAAAATCCAATGGTAGTGCGGAGGCAAGAAACGTCTGAAAACTAATTTGCTATATTTAAAGTAAGACATAAAGTATTTTCACAAAAAACCAACATTTATTCAACAAAATATTGGAAACATGGTTTTGTGAGCAATAGTTTCCATCCTGATTAATTGTAAAGCCTTGAAAAATAATTAGATTATTTTGTTCAAAGAACTGGATGTGACACAACTGTGACATAAGGAGTGGTTAAAGTGAGCCAATTTCTTTCAAAGTTACCATAGACAAATAAGAAATAAGTTCATATAAAAAACAATAAGTTGATTTTCTCATAAGTTCAAGACAACAGCTTTTGAAAGCCCTTGGTCAAAACCCTGACAGTGAATAGAGAGAGATTCCTCTGTGTGCCAGTTATTAATTTATCATCTCTTAGTTCCAAATCGACTCCTCGCTGCCTGCTCTGGAAAATGTATATGCTCCTCTCTAAATATTTTTAACAGCTGTTGCAATGTTAACCTTTGTGGATAAAAGGTGCTGGGAAGACCTATAGAAGAAAGGACTTTTTTTCTAAGTTCTGGGATGCTCTATTGCAGCAGCATGGGTGGCTTCCTCCTCACCAGACTCCGGCGGTGCACAACGGCCAGCATCACCCAGCAGACAGCAACTCCCCCTGAGACACTCTTTGGATGGTCTGTAACAGAGTGCCTCCAGGGAGACATCTGCCCATGAACAGATTTCCCTAGTTCCATAGAGGCCATGTTTCTGGCAACATCATACCACTCTGCATCACAGCAGCTTCTCTGCCATCCAGTGAACACAGCTATGAGCTCTCCAGTGAGGTCAGGATTTTAGCCCTGGGGGAACCAATGCCCCAGGCAGCACATCGCAGCTCCAGGGTGAGTGGTTGCTCCTTAACCTGCTCTTCCTATATCTGGTTCTTATTAACCAATCTCTGGCATTCACATTATTTGTGATAGCTAGTCATTCTTTATGTTGAATTTTTTCCTGCTTAAATTACTCTATCATTCCTCTCTCCTGATTAGAACTTCATGAATACACCATAATAAATTACTTACAATGCAGAATGTTCCTTTAAATATATCCCTGAAACTATGGAATTTACATAGCGTCAGGGACATAGAGTAAATAGTAAATACAATAACCTAGGAGGTCCATGCCTTGCCTTTGCAACTCTAATGAACTACCTTTGGATGGTTAGTCTATAGAGACAGAATACTCATTGCTTTTTGATATCAAAGAAATAACAGAAACTAAAGATTAACAAAATTGCTTAATTCAATTTCCCATTTAAGGACATCTTTTGCATTCCAAAGAACATACATCAATAATTAGACCTCTTTTTTTTTTTTCTTTTGCACTGTGCTATATCAAGGAGATGAATTTACTTATACTCCCCATTTGGATCAATCTGAACATGGTAAGCAAAGATGTAAAGACATACTTGAGTTAAATATTATTGAAAGTGATGATTGCATTTCCTCCCTCAAAGTCAATGTTGTAAAAATAAATACCTGTCAGGAATCACCCTGCCTGGTTTCAGAAACCCCCATGGCTAAGGCTGAGTGAGAGACTTTGGGACCATAAGCCACTAAGGAGACAAAGCTTATCTCCCTGACTGGGTCACCACCTCTGTCCCTTTTACTTCACCTTACTTGGCTCGGAGAACATGGCTGGTTAGTCAATGGCAGGTAAGATTCCTCAAAGGAGGGATGACCTAAGACAGGCATGGTCATGAAGGGACCCCCAGGGAAGGACTTGGGGCTAGAGAAAAAGAGGGTGATGGACCCTCACCCCTCGGCTTTGACATAGCCTGAGTCCTTATTCTGTCTGCAAGAAGTCTCCTAATCTCTTGGCTGCCTTACTTCCCCTGCCTGACTTAAGCCTGAAACAATGCTGGAGGTGGGTGTGGCCCTGTGCTGGTGGAAAGGGTGGGTTCCCCGCGGTGATCAGGCCTAAGGAAGAGTGCATAAAATCCTGTGAAACCTACTTTGCTAATACCCTCAATTTAAATAATAAGGGTCCAAGCACGAAATGAGTTTGTTCCCCAAAGTTTTATGGCCCTTTAGCTATCTGACCCTACTCAAAATAAGCCCTCAGAGTTCTTTGAATGTTATCTATTGTTTGATTCTTACTGCCTGACAATGATTGATGAGCTTTACCTATATGCCCTGTATTCCTGTGCAAATTAAACCCAATAAAAGCCCACTGAGGAACAGGTTCCTGGTTCTTCTCCTTTGAGAGATTGGCCACCTTTCCTCCCCAAGCAGATCATGTCTTGGTAGACTTATTATCATCCATAACACCGTGGACACTGTAAGCCAGAGTCCATATCAAATACCATATAATCTATCTCAAGTAAACTCTTCATCGTATAAAATGTTTTCCAGTAAATAGCTTGCATTTTTTCTATTATTTTATTAATATGAGTTTTGAGATCATTTGTTTTGTCCTAACCTACAAATAGTACATTAGAGGATGGAACCAATCAGAAGAGAGCTTACAACAATTAACATCCTTAAAGAAAGTGAATGAAAGATGTCACTGGCCAGCATTCAAGGTAGTTTTCACTGATCCAAAATTCCCTAGTCCTCAAACGTCAGTGCACAGAAACACAGTGAGCAGCCAAGATCGTGGTTTCAGGTCCCTATCGACAATATTTCCACTTGTGTGTCCTGCTTTCACCGCCAACTCAATGCAGCCCACAGTGTCCTTAATCACAATTTTTAAAACCAGGATGACTCCCTTTGCCACCCTGTGCGCAGTGGCGGTCCTCTCCCCCTGTCAAGGCTGACAGCCTGGAGACATCACGGCACGGTGGGCACAAGCAGAGTCAGCACCAGCCTGCCCTGCACTCAGGTCGCACCTGTTGTGTGGCCTTGGGCTGGCCACTTGACATGTCTGCGCCTCACTTTCCTCATCTGTGCAGACATTATCCCCATGCCTACATGGGGATAATAATTCTTACCCCATAGGGTTACTGTCAGGATCCAGTTGAGCAGATTTTTAAAAAGGTTTATAAGGCTCTGACACACATGACAGGTTCTTCCTCAGGCCTTTGTGAGCCATTTAACAAACCTCCTTATCCCTGTGGTTTTGGACCGTCTGATACGGGGCCCAGTGTGGGGCCTCCCTCCCTCCTGTGGGAGACTAGAACCTCCTCAATCAGCCTAGCTTCTCAAGCTGGGCTATAATCAAAATCTAGGTAGGATTATATGTTTGACTTATTTTTTAATCCTCCTCGGTAAACCAGACGGAAATCTGGCATAAATTAAAGGCTAGAGAAATACTTTGTAATGGATTATATGACAGTAGCAACATGGCTAATGATTTTTTACTGTGGCTACACTTGAGATTAAATCCCAAATCCTTGACCCACAAGTCATATTCTCACCTGTGGTTTCTCCCATGTCATCCTCCCCTTGCTCACAATTTAGATCTTTTTTTTTTCTTTTAAAGATCCCTGAAAATAAATCCCTTACTGCTAACTCCATCTAGCTCTTTTAAGTATTAGCTTGAAATCTCACCTCCTCAAAGAGGCCTTTCTGAAGTAAATCCTTCTCCGATCTTGCATTGTTTTCTACCTCAGTTTCTTTACTTTGAAGAACTTACCACGTTTGTCATTGGTATATTTCTATTTGCTTGCTTAAATTCAGGGCTACATACTTATCAGATGCTAAATTCTTTTCAGCAAGTATGTATTCTATGAGCTTCATACAAAGCAGGGCTTTCACAGAATGAATAGATTAAATTTTATCCTTTCCCTCCAGCAGTAGAAGGAAGCTACTTGCGAGCATACTGAAGTCTCAGTGTGGCAGGTGTTAACATCAAACTATATCCATTATAAACCTGAACCCTGGGGTCCAGGAGGGCCACACTGGGGGAAGCAGCATTCGTATGTTCTTACCCATCCCAGCTCATAGTTATGTTGCCAGGTTGTTCCTGAGGCCCTAAGAATTTGAAATTGGAAACAAGTCATTCTCGGAATGTGACATGTTAGCTTGACCTGTGGAGTAGCCATTTCTTATCCCATGGACTGAGGAGTAGAATATGATCGGCTACAGGGGCAGAGGAGGAGGAGGAAGGGAGAGGGAGTGAAAAGGAAGAGAAGAGGGAGGGAGGAAGAGAGGCGGGGGGAGAAAGCTTCAACTTTCTAGTTTTGTTTTTAATTCCTTCCTAAGGACTACCACAGCTCTAAGGTCTCTGCAATACACCCCCGAATCCTTTACAACAGATACCTCTTTCCAATAAAACCAACTTTGCTTGGCTTCTATAGCTTGCCAGCTACCCTAAGGGCCCTAATAAGCAGGAAACAGAGAAGGTGTTTCTACTGTGGCAAAGGCCAAGTCTGAAGACATCCAAACAGGCATGACAAGTTAACCTGCAGAGCTCTAGGTAGAGATCAGAGCACAGGGACAAAGGCTTAAGCTTTATGGGCAGATGGGCTGGGATTCAATCAGACCATCTGATTGCCATTTTTAAGAGAATTTGGAGTAAGATGTGTCAGGAGACCAGCACAAAACCGCTCCCAGTTTCTGTACATAAAGGGGAAAGAAAAGAAGGAAGATTCAGAAACGACTGGAAATCAGTATGTTGCTAAAATACAGCTGTATTTTAAATGCATTGGGGTTGTCAATATGTATAGGGTACTTACAACTTTCTGTTTTGTTTTTAAAGAGGGCAAATGATCACTTTGTAATGTGCCTATTATGAAATCTGATTTTGAAGTATCAGCTGTCTTAGAGCATGGCATGTACCATGAAGAATGCTGCCTTCAGTTGTGATAGAAGAGCAAAGCAGAGGGTCAAGAGAACAGGTGTAGTTGAAAAAATATGCCATAGTGTACCAGACATGAACATCTACATGGGGAGAGGGAAGGAGAAATAACAATAGTCTATTTTTGATTCCCTCCCAGACAGACAGACGTTGCTCCCCAGTAATTTGTGTATACAATTAATATCTGCTGTCTTCTATTTAAAATTTTTTTCATAATCAATAAAATTACCACAACCTATTATCAATTAATGAATAGTTTTAAATTACATATTTAAAAGCCCTAGCCAGACAAATTCCATCTCACAAGTTAACAACTCGTTTCGCTAAGTTTGTAGAAAAAGTAATTGTTACTATCCCAAAATGGAAAAAAAAAGGTTAAAAAAAAAAAAGAAATCATAGTCCCTTGATGAATCTATCTGCAAATGATCAAGAGTAAATTCAGATTCAAAAACACTTCCCAAATGGATTAATGTTTTATCACATTGCACAAGAACATTTTATTAACTAAAAAACTATATACAAATAAATTTGAGACAGTGATTAACTTAGTAAAACTCATGGTGCTTTTCCTTAGAAGAACATTACAGAAATTGCATTGCTACAGGAACATAAAACCCTCCCAGCCCATTAAAATTATATACGTTGTAAACCAACAAACTTTAAATAATTTGTTTCACAAAAAACAGAACACTTCCAATGAAATATTCTGCTTATTATGGCATTGTAAAAAACAATGAAAAAAGTATTTCCTATTATGTGATAGGAATTAATGCATATAAATTGTATTTACATAAACAAACTGAGCAGCAAGACCAAGTGAGTGGATACATTACAGAGTTAGGTCTTTTTTTTTACATTAGGTCAGCATTTTCTAACTGAATTCACCACAATATTGGGAAATGATTAAGAGGACACTTATATTTCAAAATGATTCTCTTTAAAACAGAATAGGCTAAGGGCCTCATCTACCAAATTTAGGCGTCAAATGCATAAAATCAGATTTCAGCAAGTCAACTAACAGCTGTAATCAAATTCCACATATCAAGTAATTTGACCATTGGGTCTTCTGTAAGATTTATCATTTATCTTCAGTTACACATGAAGTTCATTGCCTTGCTCACATAAATATATGGAGATCAACCTGGTGCCTCCTTTCTAATAAAACCATTTCTTAGTTTCTGCATCTTACTCCAGAAAATGTATAACTGATGTGGGTTCTGAGCAGGTACAGGGGATCCTAGAGATACCAAACTTAGCTAAGTAGAAAACAATGGTGGGGGGTAGGTAGAAAATGAATCTGAAAATATTAAATTAGGCATAAAGGCAAGTATTTCATTCCTAAATATAATTGAAAATAATGCATTAATCTGTAATGTAGATTTGTGGAGAATGTGACTCATTTTTGTTCCATATAAAGGTCCTAATATGATAACAAAGCCAGGATAGGCTTTCCATCAACCTTCCATACCTTAACGGTATATAGAATACTCTTTACAAAGTCCTTGACCACTGAGACCTTAACCCCAGCTCTGCCACTGCCTCCGGCACATTCAGAGCAACCCTGGGATTTATCAGCTGGACTACACTCAACCCCCACATCCAATTCTGACCATTGACCTCCAGAAAAACAGAATAAAATGGTGTGGGTGGGGTAAAAGAAAAAATAATGATCAGAACACATACAGGTTTAAAGTTATTGAGATATAGAAGGAATACAAATAATGCATTAATTTTAAAGTAGAGTTTTCTGGATAAGGCATTTACTTATCAAATACTTCTTCTTCTTAAACTTTTGCTAACACCACAGAATCTACTATAACTAAATTGTAATTTTTAACCTCACTCTAAAACTGAATATAATTTACAACCAATTTAGAATGTTAACAGAAAAGTTTTTGTATTATGATGTAAAGTATATATTTAATTAAGTTTATACTTATATACAAACATTAAAATAACATTAAAAGTTTATAATTACATATTATATACAAAACATAAAAAAGTATTGAAAATATCATTCACTTTATTATTTGAATTTTTATACCAGGTATGCTCATTTTTATTTTTAAAATATTTCATAAACAGATCTTTTCTTTCTTCCTGCTCTTGGTCAAGAAGGTTAATTTCCTTACAAAAAAATGACTCTATCATTTTATTTACTCTGATGTCAATTCGTTTTTTAAAAATATTCACCCAAGGATATATTTATAGGTTTTTAGAGAGAGGGGAAGAGATAGAGGGAGAGCAACATCAATGTGAGAGAGAAACATCAACCTGTTGCCTCCCGGACACACCCTGACTGGGTATCGAACCTGCAACCTAGGTATGTGATCTGACCAGGAACTGAACCCACAGCCTTTAGGTGCAGGGGATGATGCTGTAACCAGCCTAGCCACCTGGCCAGGGCTGGTGTCAATTAACTTAATTAGATAAATCTCTTGCTGAGTTGATCTGAAATTTTGCCAGGAAAGAGAGAATTGGAAAAGAAAAAAATGGGGTACAGTTTTCTGAATAAGGTGTTGGATGAGGAGTGACGTCATATGTAAAGTCTCTTTTTTGCAGGGATTTGTAGGTACACGGTGGAGATGGAAGGACAAATATATTTCAACTGCAATACGTGTCCCCTTGGGACATGGGAATGATTTTCTTCAGATAAATAAAGGGCAACCAAAGCTCCAGCAGGCAAGGCAGGGTTTTGTTTTGAAAGCACCAACTCTCAGTGTACCCTCACTACAGTCCTGGCTGCCCAGTGCCACTTGTAAAATGTCAATCCATTTTTCTGCCCCCAATGACCCAAAAAGGCTTCTTCCATCTCTTTACTCTTCTGTTTCATGGATTCACCTACCCAGGGGGGCCTCCAGCAACTGTCCTACCTAAGCTCCAATATGATAAGCAGGATTCTAAAAATAATCCCTAATGACCCTCATCCTTATGTGACTCCTTCCCCTGTGAGAACAATGAAATGGCACCCCAGTGATTATATTGCTTCAAGGACCTTGCAGATGTAATTAAGGTTTCTAAGACAGTTGACCTTGAAATAAGGACATTATTCAGGAGGACCAGGCCTAATTAGGTGAGCCCTTTAAACGCAGAGTTTTCTCCAATTGGTGGAAGAAAGGAAAGTCAGAGATTTAAAGCCTAAGAACAATTCAAAGAACCATTGCTGGCTTTGAAGATGGAAGAGGCCATATATAAGGATCAGAGTGGCCTCTAGGAGCTGAGAGTGACAGCTAGGTCTGAGTGACAGCTCAGACGGCTGACATCCAGCAAGGACCTCAGACCTACAAACACAAAGGCTAAATTCTCCCAAGGACTTGCATGAGCTTGGAAGTAGATTCTTCCTCTAGCTTCCACTTAAGAGCCCAGTTGGCTGACACCTTGATTTTGACCCTGTGAGAAACTCATGATGTCTGGACTTCTAACTGACAGAGCTGTGAGGTAAATGGGTGTTGTTTTAAGCCGATAAACTTGTGTAACGTTTTACACAATGATAGGAAATACAACTAGGACTTGCAGTAATAATTTTATTCTGGACCACGGATTTATTTAGATCTCTTCTTACACTCTTTTTTCACTATTTTATATGTGAAAGTCCTGCCACAAACAAAATGGCTAAATATATAAATGCATAAAATCAGAAAAGCAAATAAATGTGAAGCCTGGTTAGACATTTCATACTTTTTTTATAGCCCCTCTCCTACCCTCATTTTCTGAGTCATAGGAACCATGAAGATATTCACTAAATAACTGGTGATTGAATAATCACATACTGCATTTAAAAAAAAAAGACTTTTTTTAAAGATTTTATTTATTTATTTTAGAGAGAGGGGAAGGGAGGGAGACAGAGAGGGAGAGAAACAGCAATGTATGGTTGCCTTTCACATGGCCCTCACTGGGGACCCGGCCTGCAACCTAGGCATGTGCCCTGACTGGGAATCGAACTGGGACCCTCTGGTTCCCAGCCCTCGCTCAATCCACTGAGCTACACCAACCAGGGCTAAAAAAGGCTTTTTAAGCCCTTGATTTCTTCATTAGGAATTATCAGCAAGACACATGTCTTCTCAGCCTTCTATCATCATCAAAATTGCCATTAGCTACCATTAATTGAGTACTTTCAAGTGCAAAGTGCTGTGCTTAGTATTTCACATAGGTTATTTAATTTTTGAAACAATGCTGCAAGGTACAAACAATCCCACGCTGAGAAAGGATGAGTTTTAGGGTACTTGTGTATAGTGTGGTTAGGCGGGTGGTTATGGGAGGGGTTGTAATTGAAAAGCTAGGGAAGGGTGCTGATGCCCTGCAGTGCAGTTACATTTCCACCTCACACCTCGGGGAGGAGCGTGTTCAGGGCTCAGTGTAATGCAGATGTTTGTCTGGCAAAATGGAGAGAGGGTGAAAGAAAAGCTCTGACTAGCAAGTTAATCAGTTAGGAAAATTTTCAATAGTTAATGTAAGAAATGATGAAGGTCCCAACCATCTCGCCCAAAGCATTTTAACTTTAAATGTTTTTGGTTTTGCTGAACTATATTATATAATTCTGTGTTTTACTGGAGGCTTACAAGAAACATAGCACCTAGTTCATCTTTCAATTGATCCAAATTTATCACTGGATACTGTTGATAGCATTGGTGCTAAGAAACTGTAATGCCCTCTGGAATTATAGATTAGGATATTCATGGAATGGCTACACGGGTTCCAGGGGTCTTTGGTGGGTTCTTAACCCTATAAAACCATTTCCTTCTTCTTCTTCTTTAGCCAGAGCATTTATCCTACTCTTCTCACCACCATCACTGTTCTTGTAGTTTAGCATCTGCTGCAACGTCCTGGAGGTGGTTTGTATGTAGTTGCATGTACCTAATGCCGTAGAAGGAGCTGTATGGAATAGATAGGTTTTTCTGGCACCAGTGTTTGTTCTATTTCTGAATTAGAGAATGACCTGCTCTTTCTCCATACTGGGCTGTGGCCCTTTGTCAGGGAAGGATCCCACTCTGGGTGACTGCTCGTCCTACACCGCAATGTGCTATAACCCACTTCTTAGGATGTGTAGGTAGTAATTAAAAACCTGTGTTGACTTCTGGGTTTGTACCCAAAAGAATCAAAAACAGAGTCTTAAGAGGCATTTGTACATCTCTGTTCATAGCAGCATCATTCAGAGTAGGCAAAAGGTGGAAGCGACCCAAGTGCCCATCAATGAGTAAGTGGATAAAGAAAATGTAGTATATACATACAATGGAATATTGTTCAGCCTTACAAAGAAATTTCTGACATATGCCATAACATGGATGAACCTTGAGGACATGATGCTAAGTGAAGTAAGTCAATCACAAAAGTACAAATACTGTATGAATTCACTTATATGAGGTACCAAGAGTAGTCAAATTAATGGAATTGGAAATAGAGGGGTGGTAGTCAAGGGCCGGGGGAGAAAGGAGTGGGGACTTACTGTTTAATGGGTACAGAGTTTCATTTTGGGAAGCTGAAAAAATTCCAGAGATGGGTGGTGATGATGGTTGACCAACAATGTGAATGCATTCAATGCCACTGAACTCTGAATGTAAAAATAGTTAAAATGATAAATACAATGTTATATATATTTTACTACAATCGTACACACACATGATCTGTGTTGATAATGCAGCCCAGGGAAAATACAAGTAAAAAGAGAAGTACACTGAGAACAAACCCAGTGAAAAATGGAGAGAGTACGTGCAGAGGTCAAACGAACTGAGACAAAGGGACTATTGGCCGGCAGGAGAGGCCGTACCATGTAAGGCTGAGGGCGGGGAGAGAGAAGGGCACTGGTGACAGTGATTTCAGACAAGTCAACTACCTGCAACCCAGAGAAGGACAGCGGAACTTGGAGGTGAGATAACCTCAAGAAGAACAGTTCCATTAGAATAGTGTCGGCAGGAGCCAGATTATAATGTGTTATCTAAATAGGAGGCAAGAAGACAAAGACAGAGTATAGACGGCTTTTTGAAGAAGACTGTCAACTACTTTGGGGAGAATGACAGGGAGAGATAATAGAAGCCCACAATTCCATATCTAAAACATTTAGGATCATAGGGTTTTAGAATTCAGGAATTTTCAGCTTTTGGAGATATAAGATAATGCACATATGTATATTTTACAACAGCTATAGTAGGGACTGGGAGAGCAGAAAGCAATCAAACATGTCATATATCTGCAGCAAAAAATAAAACATATTTAGACATAGTAAAATAGACATTCCAATGTGAGGTTTGGTTTTGTTTTACTAGAAACTAACAAATAAATAAATCTTTTTAGATTTTAAGTTGTGGCTAAAAAATGTAGAACTGTATTTAAAATAATTGGTAGTAGGAGGCCAGAGTTATTGAAAGAGGTTTTCTGAGATAAGTCGGTGGACTGTTAAGCTTTTCGGGATACAGGATACCTCTCTGCTCATGCGTTTGACTTCTCCTTATAGCAACACTAGTAAGCTAAGTCATCTAATTCCAAACCCCCAGTTTTGCTGATTGTTTTGTCTATGTCACTCATGATTAGACTGTAATTTACTAAAGATTATTTTCAGTCCAATGCTTGAACAAAAGCACAACTTCTTTTATAAAATCATTGATGACAGATTGCATTGCCACAGACTTGTCTGGAGAAAACAGTCATAGTTACCATAGTTGTAAGAAAGGAAGACACGAACCTAAGGAACAGGTAACAATATGATTTTCAAACGAGACTTACAGCTGATAGTTCTGGAGAGAAGAAAAAAAATGGGATAACTAACAGAGGTTAACCTCTGGTGTAAATCACGGATTAAAAGCTGACTATTTTGTCAAATCTTATTCCAATTCTTTTCTTGGGGTCTCAACCCATAAATGTTTCTTAATTTTAACCTATCAGGATAAAGTATAATTCATTTAACTAAGTTTAGAAAAGCAACTAGGAATCTGTCCAACCAATGAACTGTCTATTAGATGGTATCCTGTGTCCCTCAGTGGAGCTTCTGGTACTCGATGCTTTCAAGTGGCTCCAAAAGCCCCTTGTCTTCCCAGCACAGGGGGCTAGAGTGGAATGGAGTCTACTTACACTTGAATGTGAGAGGTGCTGGGGAAAACAGCAGGCCAATCCATGCCTCAGACTCTTTGACAAGTCTGAGGTTAGCAACCAACCTTTTTCTGTAGCAAACAGGATAAAATCGAACCACATTCCCACAGTCAAATTCTCTGCTCACCACTCCCGAGTCTACACCTTGACCTTTGGGTTTGTTTTTGCCTGATTCATCCCTAGAAACACAAAAGATCTTTCCTATCAAATCCTAATGAAAAGTTAATTGTACAAGTTGGATATTATTGATACACTCAGATGAATCAAGTGCATCCTCCTTTATCTTGCAGTCAAATCAAAAGAATCTGCTTTCCCAGAGAATAACAATCATTACAGTCCACTGAGTCTTGCTTTTCCAATCGTTTCTGTGGCAGCTGGCTACTGGGAAGCTGTGAGGGAATTGAATGGAGGCAGCGTGGGGAGGGGCAGATGGTTCCTTTGGGTTCGTTTTGCCAAATATGGCAGCTGTGAAACCCACTAATGTTCCAAATGTTCCTATAAAGTGCTCACAGAAGGGGGGGGTCAAGCTAAGGAGGAGCCACCCTAATGTGTTCCTCTTTCTTCTGCTGTAGGATAAGCCCCGAAGAACATTAAATGCAGATACATATCCAGCCAGCACAGGATCCAGAAGGGTAATCAGACTGCAGGAGTCAGCTAAATCTGATTATAGCCGACCAAGTATTTTCTTTACTAAAGTAAAACCCAGGAAAATAGCACCTGACAAGGGAAACAATAAAGGCAGTGAAGGATGTAACTTAATTGGTGAAAGTAATTTTAAGTGTAGAAAATATTCATTTGTATCATTAGAATAAGATAATACTGATTTTTCATATTTCTTTCTGAGCATACAAAATGCTCCAAAGACATCCTGGAAATACCACAATAACATGCCTAGCATATAGGCATGTTAAGATGCCAGAGATTTAAGAAAAAGGGGGATGGAATTGAATAACCCTTAATTAAAATACACATACACACACAGTGTATGTGTTTTACCAGGTAAAAATTAATCATATAATGTACAATTTTAAAAGTAAGTCAGGGGTGTCTAAAAATATATATAACCATGCTCATGTTAATTGTTCAAATGATTAAACTAACAAGAATTGAGCAAGAAGCAAATCCAAATTAGGGAAAAGAAAATTACTTGTGCTTCTTTTGTTAATAGCTTTTCAGTGTGACAACTGGATTTTAAGAGCACAGCAGAAACTATCCCTGGCATATCTGTCATTTTCTTGAACTTTTCCTACATCCTCAGAGTTCACTCGTTTTGAAAAGTTTGCGAAATTACTGGATCATGTGAACATCTATATAGTTTCACTGAAGTGGAGATCCATATTCACTAGATGGAGTTACAGAGGACCGCTGTGTTGGAGAGGGGGGAGAACGTGTTCGTACCTGTGTGTTTGCATGCACATGTGTATATACACATACATGTAAAAGTGTCTACCAAGACTTACATTGAATTTTTAAAAATTATACAGTAAGACGTATGTGCCTCTTTTCAGTGATCCAATGTTAATTGTTGGATTTAATCTGGTTGAAAATAAGGTTGAACTCTTTATTATTGTATTTTTTCTCTGGTATCAGAAAAAAAAATGCAGATATTGACCTATACTCCCCAACCATACTGCTGTTGAGTAATTTCGATGCGTACTGCGCTAAAAGTCTTTTAGACTAACGGGGGTTCCTGACCTTTTCTGTGCCGTGAACCTCTTCAGCAGTGTGGGGAAACCAATAAGCCCTTTTTCACAATATTGGATTAAAATATTGCTAATAAAATACATATGATCATAAAGGATATCAATCATATTGAAATACAATCATCAAAATATTTTTTTAAAAACCAACTTACATGCTTTTTTATTAATGTGTTAAGTAATAAGAGCTAGTGGTGTAGCAAGAAGTTTATGGCAATAAAAATATAATACTTGGAGATACTGGTGACAACTGTAGTGGGATGTGAAAATATCTGTGATGCGTGTTGATGACAACATCACAGGTATTGCTAATGCTGCTGTGAAGTGTTCCTTGCATTCAAAACGGACAGAAATACTTAATTTCATTTAGGGTTCACAAACCCTTAAAAGGGGACTTTTGGATTGCGAATCAAGTAAAAGGAAATGGCTTTCTAAACCCGTCGTTACACGTCCCAGGGTCTTACATTAATAACGAAAATATGAACTAATAATTGGATAACACTTACAAAAGACTTCTGTAACATAATAATAAATATAAGCATGGCTCTGTATAGATTAATATGTAAAAAGAAAAAACACTGAAAGTATAATATATTGTACCAACTGTTAATAAAGATTATCAACAAATGTTGGGATTCTACTGCTTTTAAAAATGTTTTATTTTTTAATTTTTTTATCATTGTTCAGTTACAGTTGTCCCTATGTCCCCCTGCCCTTTGCTCTCTCCTGCTCTGCCTACACCCCCACCCCCACATTCAACCCTCCTCCCACACTGTTGTCCTTGTCCATGGGTCCTCTGGTCCCAATCGTTTGACAGGTCCTCTGGTCACTGTCAGTCTGTTCTTTATTTCCATGTCTCTGGATCTATTTTGCTTCCTTGTTTGTTTTGTTGATTAAGTTCCACTTAGAGGTGAGATCATATGGTATTTAAAAAATGTTTTTATTACATTATCTGTATTTTATTTTATTTATTTTTTTAAATTACTTTGTTGTTCTTCAATTATACTTGTCTGCATGTTCTCCCCTCTTCCCCTCCCCACCCCATCCAAACCCACCTCCCTCCCTTGCTTCCATCCTCCCCCTTGGTTTTGTCCATGTGTCCTTTATAGTAGTTCCTGAATGTATTTTATTTTTATTGAGGTGAAATTGACATAACATGCAACAAACCATTTCAAAGGGTACACTTCAGTGGCATTTACTGTGTCCAAAATGTTGTGCAACCGACAGCTTCCTAGTTTAAAAACTTGATCACCCCTAATGAACAGACTGTAACCATTAAGCAATCACTCCCCATTCTCTCCTCCCCCATCTCCTGATGACCACTAACCCGTTTCTGTCTCTATGAATTTGCTTATTCTGGATATGTTATATGAAAGGAATCATACAATATGTGATATTTTGTGTCTGGCTTCTTTCATTTAGCATACTATATTCAAGGTTCATCCAAGTTGTAGCATAATCAGTGCTTTATTCCTTCTTAGGGTGGTATAATATTTCATTGTATATAAATACTACAATTTATCACTCATTCATTGATGAACATTGGGTTGTTTCCACCTTTGGGCTATTATAAATAATGCTATTGTGAATATACATGTGTCTGTGTGGATGTGTGTTTTCATTTCTCTGGGTCTATGCCTAGAAGTAGAATTGCTGGTTCATCAGTAACCTCAGGTTTAACTTTTGAGGAAACGTAGGACTGTGTTCTATAGTGGCTATACAACATGTCATATTTTTACCAGCAATAAAACAGTTTCTGTTTCTCTACATCCTTGGCAAAACTTGTTTTCCTTTTTTTTATTATGATCATCTTAGTGAATCTGAAGTGGTATCACATTGGGATTTTGATTTACATATTCCTCTTGGCTATTAGCATTAATAACCTTTTTGTGTGCTTGTTGGCTATTTGCATATCTTCTTTGAATAAATATCTATGCAAATCCTTTGCCTTGTTAAAATTGGGTTGTCTTTTTGTTGTGTAGTAAAAGCTCTTTATGTTCTGAATATTAGCCCTTATCAGATATGTGATTTGCAAATGACTTCCCCTGTTCTGAAAGCTGTCTTTTCATATTCTTGATAATGTCCTTTGATACACAAAAGTTAAAGTCCCTTGATGCCCATATATCTATTTTTCTTTTGTTGCTGTGGTTTCTTTTTTATTACAGCAACCCTATGCCGTGTATATTTGCAATACATGTGCATAGTTTTACTTATAAAAACAAAGCCTGTATGATCACATATAGTAACTTCTTATATCTTTTCTTCAAACATTTGTGTTAAGTATCTATCTTATCATCACCATGAGGAAACTAAGATTCTGATCAAGTTACCGATTTGCCAAGAAGCACACATTTTAACACTGGCAGAATCTTCTGTCTTTAAGTACTAAGTAATAACATCAGTTTGATATATTAGGAGTGAATGATGAGTCATATTAAGTGATTTATGCTTATAGAAGATAAATATTTCTTGTATTTTTAATTAAATTCAACATAATTTGTTTACTTCTTCCCACGTGTCAGATGCTGTGCTAGCTTCAAGAAATAGAACAGTTAAGAAGACAGACACAATTCCTGTCCTCACAGTATTTTTAGGCTAACAGAAGCACAGGTATTAACTTATAACTGAAATTATAGGAATAAGAGGGGATTTACCTGTGCAATGGGAGCAAGTAAAAATGTCTCCTAACTCCCCCCATTGTCGCCCGGCTGCTTGAGAAGAACTCAAAATACTCATCGTTACATTTGGGCATTTTAGCATATTCCATACTCCAGTTTCTTATATGTCGGCTTATAGGTTTTTTCAAGTTGTTTCAAAGGTACACATTTTCCCTGATTATGTTGAAGACCCTTTAGGGAGGAAGGCCATATGTGATGATTCTGGTATCCTTCACATTTCATCAGAATAAAAAATAAATTTTGAGCTCAACTAGAAGGGAGAAGGGGCAGTCAAATTTTAAGTACAAACTGGTATGGTAATATATGAAGAATTTATAACAAATAATAGTGAACATTTATTCAGTGCTAACTACCATTAGGACATGGTGAGTTTTTGAGGAGTTAAAAGTTGACTGGGATAATCCGGATTGGAAAGCGTAGAACAAGAATTCAGACCCAGCAGTCTGAAGCCCAGGGCTCATGGTCCTAAGCCCAGTGGATACTAATCCATACTCAGGACATAAACTTTGACAACTATGCATTTGCTGTCAAAGTTAGTAGCTAAACTCAGTAGCTAAATTGCAGATAAAGTTCACACAAGTGTGAATGTATGAGTGTGCACTCATACATGTACACACAAAATACTACGTGAGTCAAAATCCCAGATTATAGTGGTGCTGTGATAACTAGGGCCAAGAGGAAGAAATAAAGACTTTAAACATAGGCAGTAAACTAAAAATACATGTTGACTAATAACATAATAACTATTATAATAAAGAAGAAAATGTCTTAGAACAGGTGGTTTAGGAAAACTCCCACGCTGTGCTTTTAGTGTATTCTAGTTTTTCTTTTCTGAAAACAATCACCCCAAGAGAATTCCATCTATAATTTACCACAAAATAATGTGGCTTTGAGAAAGGTGACATACTGAAGGATCTATGAGCTGCCAGATGCTACACACCCAAAACCCACCATCAACATGCACAGAACAAAAGTCATCCTCCAGGGATGCTGACAAGGCAGTTAACACAACTTCACCCCAATATGTACAAAGCAGTGACCCTGATGAGAAAACCAAGAAAAACCACCCCTCAGAATAAGAGAGTGGGTACTGGTGGAACTTTTACATTTTTTATTTTATAGACTACATACTATAAAAGAAGGACACCAAGTAAAAGTTGTGGGCTGGAAAATTACTTGTCCGTGTAGTTACATTGTGTGGCAAAGCGAGAATTTAACCACATGGCTCCACGCAATTGGGAACAAAAACAGCATATTTCTGATAAACTGTTTCCTGCATATATCTCTATCCCTTACCCTAAACAATTAGAGCAAACAGATACATAGAGTAGAAGATTAAACAATGGATATTTTCTAAAAATATGGCTATTAGCTATTAACAAACCTCAGGTTATCTTTCTCAATGGTCTAATTTTTGTAATTGTCTTTTAAATACTGTGTACTTTTAAACCACAGAAGAACAAATATTTCATTTATATGACATCATACTAGATTGAATAATTTTCTAGCTAACTGCTACTAATTTTACTGAGAAAAATAAAGAGAACGAAAATTTAACCCCTGTAGTAAAAATAACCTCAAAATGTATTATCTTCTTTCTTCCTCAATTTCATATGCATAGGCTTTGTTCCAGGGGCCTGTGTATAAGAAGGTTGTTTGAAAACTCAGAATGTGTTCTCCCACAGAAACCATATCATAAGCAGAAGCTGGGCCCTCAGGCCAGGCTACAGGAGTAAAGCTTCCTGCTCACGGTCACACAGCTCACATTACCTGAGCAAGAACAGGAAGAAATGAACAAAAATAGACTCACATCCACCCCAGGTTCTACCTACTCACTGGCCAAAGACTTCAGTGCCCTTGAACTCCAGGCCCTAAGCTGCTTCTGAGACTTCCTTAGGTCTGGAGTGCATTGTGGATATAATTAATACATTTAAATATACCTATTTAAGTCAGAAATGCCTGCAAAGGAGAAAGCCCAGCTCTCCAGCAGGCGTCCCGGGAAGTGGACTGGAAGCTCCCCGACCTGTGCAGGCACCTCTAAGAGCTTCCTGAACAGGGGAAACAATTTCCGCCTTTTCCTGGTGACCGTCTTCCCATGAGCACAGGACAGACGGCCCTGACCAGTGATACACAATTTTGCCTCTTCCTTCCCATCAGCTGTCGTTTCTGCTATTGGAGTGCCTGCCACTAACAGTCTCCATACTTGTAATTTGCTGTTTCCAATCTGTCATCTGAGAAATCAGATGACCAGAGCCGTTAGAACTCTGTGTAAATTGAGAGCCAAGCTCTGAGAGATAGACAGAGATCATCTCCTTCAGGAGAGCATGTCGCAGGATTCCTGGCAGCCTTTTCTTCTCAGAGCTTTTCTTAACTAATTCCGTGCCTGACAGTCTCAAAAAGCGGGCCTCCATCTGCAAGAGCTGCTCCTGTTGAGCGGCACAGTAGCGAACACACCAGAACCAACAGCCTGGTCCCCTTCAGACTCAAACCATCTGTCTCTGTTCCACTTCCACATGAGCAAAATGGATATAACTGTATAGTCAATGAAGTATAATCAATTAAACATTGTAAACTGCTTTCGAATAACTTATTACGGAACTAATGATCTTTACAAAGAACTATCATTGGTCTTAGGGTTCTACAAACTACGACTACAGGCCAAATCCAGCCCACTGCCTGCTTTTGGAAACAAAGATTTAACGGAATACAGCCTCACCCACTTCTTTATGGATTGCCTGTGGCTTTTCCTATGCTTCCAGGGTAGTGTTCAGTAGTTGCACCAGAGATCACATGGCCCACAAAGCTGAAAATATTTACTACCTAGCCTTTGACCAAAAAGTTTTTCTGACCTCTTATTAAGAGGTATTTTATTTTCAAGCAAGTCAGGTTTCATTTTTGCACAAAAACATCCAGTTGCTTAATATGGCGTATTTCACAATAGGCCATAAGCTTAACAGAAGCCCTTCAATAATAATAATATTATGTTAATAACACACAAGAAAGTCATTACAAAAGTTTTCTACTATGTAAATCCATTACTGCGAACAGAAAAGTCCTCAGAATTATTTAAATCTAATTCCTAAAAGAACAATGAGCTCAGAACTAAGATTAATTTCTGGTGTGTATTTTAGGGGAAAAAATATCAGTATTACATTATTCCTATCGTGTCTCACAGCGACGAGGGCAACAGAGCTGCCCAGAGCTGCTGGTGCCAAACACACTGTGGGAGCTCAAAGATTAATCAAAATGACATCTCCAATTATTTCCCTTCCTCATCAGGCCTAACCATCACGGGACATGCTGCAAATCAATAAGCAAAACTAGATGCCCTCATCACTCCCACCCTGGCAGAGCTGCATTTCTAGAACAAGAAGACGAGGGCCCTCGCTGTGATGTAAGTACTCTACTTCGGTAGTTTACCTCTTCCACGGGATGGCATGCCCATCTGCGATCCCGGCCCTTTCCTGGCATGCACCTGACCATGCCACCTGCCACAGAAACAAACACCTCTTGTGATTTCAATATAAAATGGGTATGGGGGTAAATGGCTCTAGAATATATTCATACATTCCACCAAAAAATCTCAGAATTAAGCAGGAATGGGCTGTTATAAAGTGTGTGTGAAAAACCAAAGTCTTATACCCCATTCTCAACACCTAGAAGAAGGTGGCACAGGATCTTGCCTATACGCTCCCTGCCCCCTCCCTCAACCTTCCACCAAGGCAGGTTTGGGGCACAGTAGAGAATTACTTACGTTTGGCTCTAAGCCTGTCTCCCTGCCTTTTCTCTCTAGGCCCATTTCCCCCAATCCTTATCCCACTGACACCTCCTATTTTTCTCTCTATGGGCTCTGGAGTGCCACTAGTGCTGAAAGATCTGATAAATGCCTGCGTGTCAATTTATTCCTCCTTCATGTATTTAGAAGAGGGAGAGTGCTGAAGAAATGAAGCAAAGCATACGTCTGTTCATACACGGCACTAAGTTTGAAACTTTTAGCAAAGCTGAAAGGCAAAAACTCAGAAAAAATTGGCTAGAGTAGAAAATACACAGACTTATACCCGAGGAGGTGAAATACACTGCACTTCAGAAACTTTAGGGGAGACTTGGAGGAGAGAGCTAAGAACACACCTACACTTGAGCAGCCATGATCTAAGAGCCACTGTGATTAGCTGATGTTAAGGTGAACTCATTTGTGCTCCACCTGCTGAGGCCCAAGAACACATAGATTATGCAGTTAGTTCATTCGTTCAGTCAGTCACTCGTGTGCAGGCAATCAGCGAACAAACACATTCTACGCCTTCATAGACCACTTTTCAGACTAACTGTTTTGGTCTTTGCTGCTGTTTCCCTGCCCCCAACTTTATGAAACTATAAATGGAAAAGTTTCCTGATTATGGATCTTTCCACCTAAGGAAGAGGATGAAATAGAAATCACGTACAATAAACATGAGGAAAGCCAGCCTGGGAATGAAAAATAAATCATTAAATTTTAACCAAAATTGGAATTTCAGAGTTTCAAGGAAGCCAAAACCAAGCTAATACCAGACACAAGATTGAAAGGAATAACATCAACTTATTTAAAAGGAATGAACATGCTGAGGAAAGCTGGCTGCCAGCCACCTCCAAGGAGAGCTGCGGGGCGCAGGCGAGATCATCCATGAGAGGATGCTTTGAAAAAGTGAAGAGGCCCATTGCTGATGTGAAGGCATTGATGCAATTATTCATAACAGTTTTACAAATCATGAGCTCCATCTTCAGTTGGATTATTGTTGTTCATAACCTATTAATGTAGATAACTGAGAGATAAACAGCTTCACTGTCTTATTTGGAATAAATATTCTAAGTTAATATGGCACATTAATTAACTATTAATATTAAATAATGCACACTAACCATGTGCATGGTGCATATTATTTGATATGCCAATTCTAAAACAAAGTTTGGTTTTTTTTTTTAAAGATTTTATTTATTTATTTTTAGAGCAAGGAGAAGGGAGGGAGAAAGAGCAATGTATGGTTGCCTCTCACATGGCCCTCATTGGGGACCTGGCCCGCAACCCAGGCATGTGCCCCAACTGGGAATCGAACTGGGACCTTCTGGTTCCCAGCCCGCACTCAATCCACCAAGCTACACCAGCCGGGCTAAAAACAAAGTTTTTAATAGAAAACCATACAAATGACCAACTGCAGGAGATTCCTTAGTTATAGTATGTGCGTCCATAAGGACCTCTATGCTGGCTATTGTCCATTTGACCACCTCCTCCACCTTTTCCCTGCTCTCGGTGTCCTGCTCCATGCCCCTGGCTGATGCTGAGAACTATACGCCCTTCTCCTCTGCCTTCCAGTTGAACTCAGCTCATAAAGGCGACTGCAGAAGGAGAGAGAAGAGAATTCCTTCCAACTCTCCATCTCAGTCCTGCATCTCTGGTGGGAGCTATTGCCCTTCCATCACTTCAGGGAGTGAGCACTCCTCCACCGCTTCAGCGCACACTGGGTTCCAGTAATGCTATTTGTTCCTCTTCCACTTTAGCCCTACAGGTGGCAAGACTGCCCGGGTCTGTGTGACGGGGGCGTCACTCTCCATTCCTTGCTGTTCCCTGATCCCTGCCCACACCCGATAATTGTCCTTTCATTAAAGTCTCTTCCTTTGACCCACCTGCGTTGAATTCAGCTTCCCACTAGGACCGTGACTGAAACACAATACAGACATCTTTTTATTGACGTAGAAAGTTGTCTGACAGAAAGTAGATCAAAATATTAACAGCAGTTACCTTTAAGCAGTGAGATAGGATTTTTGTGTTTTTTTTTTAAATATTTCTCTGTATCTTTCAACTGTTCTATAATACTTGATTATGTGTTTGGGGAATATAAAAAGAAATAATAAAATTAAAATACACTGTGGTAATAAACATGGTCTCAAGAAGTACTAGCGGGTGGCTTCCCTCCTTTACTGTGCACCCCTCCAAAAAACAAGTTTAGAAAAAAGCTGCACAGCCTAAAAAGTACCGTGATGAGGCAACAGAACCATGAACACTTGTGAGTGCCCAAGTATCTCTGTATTCTTGCTGAATTCTATTTTCTAGGAAAAATGTTTGATTAGCAAGCATTCACAATCGAAAACAATGCAACTGCACATATTTATAAGTGCATGTGTTTTACAGACTCAAATTTCACAAGCAGAAGTCAAGTTTGCCACATTCTTTGATGATGATGATGATGATGATGATAAAAGTAATAATATTCAACTATTACTCAGGGCTTAGCAGCACCTATAGGCACTGTTATAGGCATTGCAGGTATGAGTCCATTTAATCCGAAGGGGAAGGCAGTACTATTACTCCCATTACACAGACGAGGAAATTGACACATGGAGAAGCCCAGCAATTTGCCCAAGATCCTATGGCCTGTCTGTTACTAGGCTCTGTAGGCAAGCCCAGAGTTTAAAGCCTATTTCACCCATTATACTTAACTGTCACTCAGGTTGATAGATTACTTAAGAATTGTAAAACTCTCCTAATGTCGTGTACATCACGCACAGGGCCCTCATATTGGTTGCACATTTACAAATCAGAGCTATAAATTTCTCATCAAACAAATGGAAAATAAGACCTTTCCCTCCTATCCTAGAGGCTATGCCAATCTAATGGGAAACAAGCATGAAATCCTGTCACAGCTATAGAATGAGGTATACCAGCAAGGCAGATGATGTACCTGCTATACACCAGTACCTTAGCCGTCATCAACAACACACAAAAGTCAAACATAAAGAAAGTAGCAAATATTTTGGTGAAATATGGCTCTAAACTATGATATAGTAAACTATCCAGTCTGTTAATAACACCCAGCATAAAACCACCACTGAGTAATCAATAAAAGTCACGCAATGGTTTCAGTGAAACGTACTCTCCGGAGCACGTCCCTGACGCACATTCATTAAGTACCTTGCCTTATTTGCTATGTTCCCAGCATTGGCCTGAACTGTGTTACTCTCACATTACATAACAAAACTTTCTTAAAAACTTCAAGGTCCAAACATTACATTTGCTATGACATCAAAAGTTCGATTGAGCCACTCAATTTTCAGTTTGCCTGACTCAACTTTTTGGACTTTTGTAATTAATTATATTCCATTATTACTGGTTATCAATTAACTCAAAATGTTGCTGAGATGGTGAGTATGCTGAAGAAGGCAGAATGTAATGATAATTTGAGACTAGGAGGACACTAAATTCCTCTCTTGTTAATAATTAAAGGAGATAACTTATGTTTTTATTTATAGCTTCCAGATATATCCGGCTCATTCCTGTGCACTGCCCTGTCAGCTAATCGTCAGTTGGTCAGGATCTGATGTGGGCCTTTCTGTTTTATTTTCCACACCAGCCCTCAACTGAAGCCATTAAATGCAGTCCAACCAAAAGTTGAAGCAAGTGAGGTCATGGTAGCATATTCTCTGGAATTCTCCACCTAGCCAACTGTTTTGATGCATAACTATATAAAGGATAAAAAAGGGTGAATTTGCAATTTACCTGTTTCAATCTCCCAGATGTAAACAGAATCGTCTGCACATCCAACAATTAAAAAATTCTCAACCGGGTGCCATTTTATTATCCTCACAGGGAAAAGGTGCTTCCGGGCACAAAAGAGAAACCTCTTCTCCTCAAGGTGAAGGAGAGCCACTGAATGGTCACCGCACACACAGAAAATTACCTGATGACTTCTGAGCTGTGGAAAAAACAAACAATATTCTTTGTAAGTAAATAGTTGAATGCTTTCTTTAAAATTAAATCAGATCATTTCCCCTTACTAATATAAAATGCTTATTAAAGCTTCATTTATAAAATGGCATTTCCACTTTGTATAGCACTTCACACAACACTCCAGAGAGGAGCTTTCAACACCGAGTAGATTCTAAACCCAGCAGCCCATCAGGAAGGTCAAGAGATTCAAGTTAAAAGGAGAATTCCAGGCCAGACCTACCGATAAGATAAATGAAGGACTCGACCATCACTCTGCAAAGTCAGGCAGTGAGGCGGACATTGGAAATAATGCAGAATAAAATAAACCCCAGAACTAATTTGTTGCCACAAAAAGAAGCTATTTGTAGACACAAGCTTAGGCCCAAGGGTATCATCAGCTGGTATTTTCCACTTAAAGCCTCCAAATGTGATTTGGTGCTGTTCCCAGAACTCTACAGATTCTAATCCAAACAGGAAACTCAGTGTAGACACAATCTAAAAGAGGGAAGCATTAGATAGTTCCCAATGAATGTTCAGACTCAAGGACACAATGACCAAAAATAGGCTCATAGGACAAAGACTCTTAAGATACTTTGAGAAAAATCAGCATGTAGTTACCTCGAGCACAGTTTAGGACAAAGCCCACCCATGCTGGGTGCTGCAGAGGCTAACCTGGGGAAGGTTTATAAGGCAGCTCTGTGCAGTAGCCCATGGTTGCGGTGGAGCAGGGATGGGCAGGCCCAGAGGGGAGCACACAGTGGCTCTTCTACTGTTTCTGTTTCTCTTCTAATCATCTTGGTACATGGATGCTCCCACTTTCACAAAGCAACTAGACAGAGTTTCAGCTGTTATGGTTAAAGCATCAGTTGGGATCCCTTGAGAATCTCCCAGTGCCCATCATTAGCCATGTTCTGTGGGGCATTAGGGAGCATGTTATATTTCCTAATCATTTTTAAGGAGACTACAGAAATCCTGAAGAAAAAAAAATCACAAGATGGCAGGTGAATAGATGGGGAGAGCCCGGACCTGTAGAATGGGGAAGATGGTACTGCCTCCTCAATATTACCTCTTGGAGAAACTGCCCAACCCACAGCCTCTAGAATGGACAGCCCAATGTACTTCAGGGGACTTTACAGCACACGTGTGAACACACACGTAACACATGAACACAGACCATCTGGCCATCAGTAGACATACACTAGAGACCCATATGAAGCAAATCAGAATCTTTTTGTGGATATTTAAGTTGTAAAGGTAAATTAAATCATAGGAACAAGGAAGAGAAAAGACAAATCACAGAAAAGCAGACTTTTGGGATAGGGAGGCTCAAGAGTAATCTTGGTTTCTGTATTCAAGTTCAAGTTCCACTGGGTCCTTACTGTAGTATTTCATACTGGATGTATAAAGAATGTCTCTTATGCCCTTTCAATAGCCTCTCTTTTTAATCTGACTTGGTTTGAATAGCTCTTGTTCCTTAGAATTAAAGAATCTATGACTGCGGCAGAAGTAAAAGGGATCAGGAGTGGAACTGACTTGGACTACCAGCCTGGAGCTGAGAGAAAAAGAAAAGATAAAAGAGGGAAACCTCAGGAATAAAAGATATATCAAGGTATCCCAAATCAGCCTATGGAAGTTTGCTTTTTTTAGGTCAGCGAGATTTATTCCACTATTTAATTAAGTTGTTTGTATTGCTTTATTTGGGTCTTCCTACAAAAACGCAGTGTAAGTTGTGCCTAAGCTTACTATAGAGCTGATTTTTAAATAATATTGCTATGGAGAAATACTTTTTACAAACCAATCAACTAACTTACAAACTTACAATAGTTGTTAATATTCTAACACATATATAAGATCTATGAAATTTAAGTTTACATTGCATAAGAAAATTATATGTGAAAGTATTTCCTTTTGCCCAGCACAAAGTAGATGCTCATAAGTTTGTTAAAGCTTGTTATTTGTTAAATAAATAAAAGAAGAAACAAAAATCTATTTAAGAAAAATAAAATGTAACTATCAATATTATTATTAAATTGTTGAAGGCAAAAGTTAACTTCTAATTTGTAAATCTGTATATATTTGAATTGTTTTTAGATTGAGTGTCATTACTTTTATAATTTTATTAAGAAAGAAAATTTCTTTAAAAATTAAGATATAGAACGAGAAGAAAAAAGAAAAGAATGTAAATACTTTAGGAGAATTAATTGGCTTATGTAAAGCCAAGAATTGACAAAACCTTTCTTTTAGAACCAAATTATTTATATTAGCTATAAGAAAATGCATATTAAAAGATTAGAAAGGAATGCATAAAATAATCTAGTTATAATGTCAAATAACTTAAATTTATGTGATATATTTTATTCTTTTTCTTAACTTACTCTGATGTTCTCTGGTGACATCAAAAGACTTGTTACTGGTCCAGCTTCCAAAAAGAATTTATGCAAAATACCTTCTGTAAAGATATCCCACATGATGACACATGAGTCCCGGTCCCCAGACACCAGCCAACTTTGGTCTAATTTTGAGGAGAGACCATGTGGATAAAGTAATGAAATAACACTTTGATGATGGCCTTTGAGAACTTTGTAAGGAAGAGAATCTGAAAAACAACCAACGCCAAATAATACAAAAGTTATCCTTGTTCAAGAGATAGTCCTGAGACAGCATATAAATTTGTAAGGTAAGAAAACTACAAAAGCTAGGCAGCTGGCTGACAAATTAGTTAACCACCCTTGGACCATCTCAAAGGCAAGTGCCTCCTCATAAGCCAGATCCTTACTGACGAAGCACGAATGCTGGTTGGTCAAAGGGTACTAGTTCTTTTAAGGATGTTAGCAAGTTACCAACACTAGTGCCATGAAATAGCAAATGCTGTTCTAAAAGAACAAACGATTTTGAATATTTGCCTCTACAAAGAAATCTTAGAACATTACTTCTGTACTTTAAATTAGAATGACCAAGATTATACAAGAAAAGCAAAGCTACACAGAATATTTTTGCTTTCAAAGACATTAGGGATTACCTACTTCCACTTCTTTGTCTTACAGATAAAGTATTTGAGGCTCAGAGAGGTTAAGCGACTTGAATCCCAGTGAAAAAGCACAGCAAAATGTTTAAGAGCATAGCCTTGCTGTTAAAGACATCTGGTTTTACTTCTCCAGGTCTATCACCCAATAGACTGCATCACCATGGACAAGTGGCTTTGTCCCTCTAAGCCACAGGTACTGCCCCTGAGCACTGAGATGATTATCACTTTTACTTCGCACAAGACTGTGGTTGTGTGGAATAAGTAAGATAAAGCCTGTAATTTCTTTGTACTGGCACATGCTAGGATAGGGTATTTTGTACCATAGTTGGACTGTATCTCAGGGCTATTGACGCCCAGTTTCCATACTATTTCGTCTTTCATTAGCTAAGTCTAAAAAAGTTGGAAAGGATCAAAGACCACAAACTCTCTCTAATCAAATTAAAAATGTGTTCCAAAGAATCATTATTACTTCTACTAAAGAATCATTAGTTACTTCTGTTTCATCAGGTATACCCTCCCTTTATATCCCCTGAGCAAACCAAGATAAATAGTAGTTCATATTAAAAGTTAGTGAAAATAAAACCTAAAGTCAAATGTAGGCTTCTGCTTGTTTTCTGGATAAGACAAGTCAGCCTTGGTAAAAAATCCTAAGGTCTTAAGCTTTTGCACTAACTTTTAGCAAGAGCCATTGAGCTGTGTATTACCTTTCCTGGTTCATTGCTATTCACCCTGTGATTCCACAAAAATCACTGAATCACAAGTTAGTAACACTTAGTAAGAGCCAAAGTAAGCTCAGAACAATAAGAGACAAGGTAAAGTGTTTGTTTTTAGTTGAGATTTGGTCTTTATTGTTAAGGACCTTGCAGTCAAGTAGGTTCTGTACAATAAAAAATAGAATAAAAATTTATCTACGCATCCCCAAATCTCAATCACCTCCTACGTTTTCCCTTCCTTTGCATAAGACAACTTACTACATGAATTGCTATTGCAGCATGCAAAGATATATAAGAGCATATTTATATTTCATTAGCAAAGAAATAAAAATCAAACAGGAAGATAGCTTCTTCTACTGATTGGCAAATATTAAAATGTTTAAGAACACATAGAGTTGGCTAGGGCTTGAGACACAAGGCATTTGCATAGGCTGTTAGTAGACACACAGGAAAATCAAGGAAGGGGAGAAACACACTCTCATTGTATAACCTTCTGTTTGATTTTTTTAAAACCGTATTTTAACTTTTTTTTACTTTAATGTTAAAACAAGCATAAATTTATTAGTAAATGCCAGCAATTTTTTAAGCTTCAGAAATATTCTTAGTACACCTTGTTAAAGTTGAAACTTAGATAAATTCAATAAATAGGGTTAAACAAAATTCAATCACCTTTTAATAAAGAACCGCCTTCTAGAAGTCCTGCTTTGGCAGCATTCAAAGCCTGTGTAATGAAAATCGTCCCATCTTCACAGCCACATACTAGTTTATCAAGACTGGGAACATACTCTGATGAAGTGACTACCACAGCTCCAGCTCCATCTTTAAGCCCAGAGAAGTAGTCGATAATACTTTGTGACATGATATGATGCTTATCAAAATTATCTTGAAGGGTCCAGGTGGTAGTTATTGGTATCTCTGAAGTGAAGACAAACAAAGAGAAAAAAATGGTTTATATAGTCATCATAAATTTGGAAAATATTATCAAGGCATTGTCTCTTGAGGATGCCTAGAGACCTTTGCCATCCTAATAGTGGGCTATCAGCAGAAAAGTTCTCCTACCATCTGCCATCCTCACTCAAAAATGAAACTTTATTGGTTCTGTGTCCTTCAAGGAGCCTTGAAAGAATCAATGTGGATTTGTGTGTTCATTTTAGATTTGGGTCAGCTGACAAGATCTGAGAAACTTTTGCAGTGATGTAAAATGTTAGACTACTCTCATGAGTTCTCTGCTTGCCTTAGCAACATTAAGAAGGTAAATTGGGTTCTTTTATTGTCTGAGGTAAAATGGAAGAAGTTTATTCTTGAGATATCAAGGACAGGAATATCTCAAAATCATACCATAACCCCAGGCAACCATCTATGGCTACCAAGCGCATTGGTTACATTTGAACCGGGCCTCAGGTCAGCTCAGGAAGTGAGAGAGGCTTGGCCTCCAGAAGCTTAGAAGGCAAAATAAAGCTAACCTGCCTCTCTATGAAAGGGCCTCCTTGGCCGTACAGTACACCTGCTACAGTGACTGTGAAAACTGTGACCCCTAAAGCTTCGACTAGCACCAGGAGTGGTCATAAATGTCTCTGGTTCTAATTATAAAGGAAGTTGACGAGACACTTAATTCTGTTACTGTAAGAAGAATAGATATGAGAAAATCCTAGAGTCGCCAACCATCAAGCGGCTTTGCAGTGGGCATGGTGTACTTTTTAACCCTTAAAACTGGCTTGTAAGAGATTTTTCCACACACTACATACACCAAGTTCAAAGTCTACTTCTTGACCAATTTCTTATTAATATAGGTCTAGCTGAACCATTTTGAAAACATCTGGGACAAGGACATGAAAAGTGCTACCAGTGACATGATTTGCTAATGGACATTGGAGCTTAGTATAAAGAAGCCTGATTCTGCTGTGCCCCACACGATGGTTCTCAAACAGGGTGCACTGACTTTGGAATCAGGGGAAATAGTAAGACAGGGTTCCCCAAGCTAGAATACACCCTCTTAGAGGTCTGAAAGTTTTCCATGTTTACTTTGATAATTTCAGTTTTTTATTCTAAGAAAAATTAAAATAAGCAAAAGCTAAATCATCTAATCATTCAAGTTGCCAAATGCTTTAGTGCCCAAGTTTACCATATTTTGCCATGTATAGGCACACTTTTTTGCCCACATTTTTGAGGGAGAAATAAGGATGCACATTATTCATGGGGGGTACCTGAAATACCTTGTGTCCGTTCTTGTGTTTTGTAACTATTTGTTACATAAAATTTCTTGTACCATATGTTCAATAATAAATGCAAAATTCCTTTATAACACAAAAAACAAGTATCTAATTATAGAAAAATAAAAAATTGAATTAAGAATTGAAACAAAAGATTTTCTTCCTGAAAGTTTGGGCCAAAAACACGGGTGCACATTATACACAGCAAAATACAGCATGTCTGTGCTTGCTGTGCCAAGCAGCTGTGATCATCCCAACAGAGAAACTGGTTGAAAAATGGTACAGGGTACAGACATGACAAAATCAAAAGTTTGAATATGATGTGCCAGCCTACGCTATATTGTTACTGTAGCATTCATGTTGCTTTAACATCACTCATGTTAAATTAATGTCATTTTGTATTATATCGGTTGTATTGTTGTGTAAGATCTATAAGCAATTTATGTTGGCATCTAATGCAGAGTAGCACATGGGAAAATGTTTCTTCTTCGTAGCCCATGTGACTCAGCTTAGGGAAACACCGAGTTAATTGTAAATCAGTCCTCAGGAGACATGGGATCATCAATGAAGACCGTCTTACCTCTAGGAGAGCCATCGAACTTGGACACAGGAACATCAGGTATGTGCCACAGAGTAATTCTGCCTGAGACTTCTCCAGAGAAAAGTACCTTATAAAAAGGCTCTTTCCTTTCGTTCATGTAGCCCATAACAAAGGGAAGGCTCTGGTTTGAAACAAAAAAATAGTTTTTATGAAGGAAAATATCTAAGTTTAAAATGATAGTTGCTGTTTTAATTGGAGAAACAAAACTTCATAGATGAACTAAATTGTTTCCATTTATCTCCTACCATTTAAAAAAATTCAAGTTCTTATAATCTCTCATTCAAACAAAACAGGTTTGTATAAAAGAAAAAGAAATGTCATCAACTAGACTTCAGAGAGTTCATAAGGATTTCTAACATTCATGGAACATGTTCTGTGCACATATCACGTACACTGTCAGGGACTTCGCATATATTCAGTTAAACAATCCTCACAACGGCCCTGTGAAGGGAGTGCTAGCGCTGCCTTCATTCTACAGACGCGTGCGCTGCCAGTGGAGGGGCGACTGGTCTCAGGTGATGCAGACTGTAGCCGGCAGTGGTCCAGAGTCCGGTAGATCTGACTCACGAGCACTTGTCATAACAACAATACCCTACTGTCAAGAGGACCTAATTTCTTTATGTTCCAGCTGTCAGTCAAAATGGCAACAACTAATATCTGAATAGTACTTTTGTATAATTAATATAATACTTTCCACTTTCTGTTGACCATTTTGCATATTCAATATACTTGATTTAAAATTTCCTAAGTGTCCACAAAGAAAAATTAAAATGAGCCCATAAATTGTTAAAATGTGTATTATTATATGTCATTAATATAAATAAATATACACCATATATTATAGAGTTACAGTTTATATTAATGCTGTATGTTTAGAGAGAGTTATAATTTGCTGAGGCAGAGTGTGAGTGTTGCACACCAGTGCCCTGAAAGACGTGCTTTCACGCGTGGGCAAGGCTGGGCTCTCCGCAGTGCCCCAGTGCAGCACGGATGTTCTGTGGGTAGATTGTATGTGGAGATTCTGCACAAGGGATCAAAATGATTACGTGATTAGAAAAACAAAAACTACTTTTGATTCATAAATCAAAGGAACGCTTAAAAGAAAGCCAACTGCTGGTGCTAGATTTAAAGATGTCTAAGAAAGTTTTATTGATATGATCACTTCATAATTATGTACAAGTCTAACCACTCTGCTGTACACCTGAAAGTAATATAATACTGAATGTCAACTGTAATTAAAAATTTTTAATAAAAAACTAAGTGTAAGAAAGTGACAGTTTCTAATCAGAAAATACATGTTTGAAAGTGTGAACTTAGATATATTAGTGGAAAATTTTTATAAGATACCTTTAGAGACTATTAAGGGCCAAAATACGGCCACATTTAAATAAGTAAATATTGTTATTATTCCTATTATGTAGATAAGGAAGCTAAAATAAGAAGAAAGTAAGAAACTAATTCAAGACAATTCAAACAGGATACGTAATCCTCTATAGTTCCAAGAAATGAGAGCATCGAAGAAGAGAAAACAGTTCCTGCGAAGTCAGCTCTCTGAATAAAGTTTGTCTTGCTTTGGTTTTTTAAGATTCAGAAGGCAATTTGGGGTCTTAGAGTTCTCATAGCCGCCATCACTGTAGGTGCTAGAATGGTGTTGATAAAATGGTTTCTCAAACTCTCAGCCTTTAGGAACCTTGAAATCGACTAGTCCACCTCCCTCAACGTTTCGATCAGACACGAAGCTCCAGAGAGGCCAGCGCATTTCTCCACTTGGGGGCAGCACATCTCTTCCCTCCCGGCCCCGCACACTCCGCCTGCTGCCGTTGTCCCCTCTGCCCTCAGCTTCTGCCCTGCCGTTTCTCACTTGCTCACGTGCACCCCTTGACGCCTTGATCATCTCCTTGCCAGTAGTTCCCTCTCTATTTCTGCAAGTCACCTAAGACCCGCTCAGAATCTCTTTCCATACGAATACTCATTGTTCATCCTAAGAACTAGTACCCCTCCTCCGAGACGTAATAAAATAGCTGTTAAGAGTGAATTTTCTTGGGCTAACTGCCTGGATTCAAATACTAGTTTTAGCACATAAACTCTATTAAAGGGGCTGATTGCTTGATTTAGACAATTTACTTAACATCTTTATGTTTCATGGAGGCTGATAAAGGTACCTACTATGTGGGATTTCTGTCAGGACTGAGTTGATATGGTAAGGTACTTAGAATGGTGCCAGGCACTTGATAGGTACTCAGTGAATACTAACAATTCTCATTATCCACTTTCAGAACAACTGAGAAACTCACTCCAAAGACCCATTACCAGACTCTCAAGCCAAAGTGCCTGAGTCCACATCCTGGGAACGAACCTCTCTGAACATGGTGAGAACTGATATAAATTAAGCAGTGCATTTGTTTGACAATAATGAGAACTATCATCATCATCACTGTCAATACTCCTTAGTTCATGCACTCACATTTCTTACTTGCAATCTTCTGGTTGCTTCTATCGCTGTTACCCGCACCCCCCTCCACCCTTAGCAATGTAGTCTTACTCCTCAGCTAAGACCCTGGGAAGCCCAGCTCCTCATCCGTGCAGCCGGGAGCCCTCTCACAGGCCTCATCAGCCATGGCTTGAAACTAGGAAGACTCTTGTAAAGCTACTGAGAGGAAGGGCGAGTCCCCATTCTTGCTACTACAACTCCATCTGCAGATATATTCTCTGCATCACAAATGGTAACCCCAAGAACATGTTACTATCAAACCTTGAAATTTAATTCTATGATTATCACTCCAAAAACAAACAGACAAAAAACGCCAGTCCAGTCAATACTACATGTTTACACAGCACCCTTTCCTAGGCTCACTAGGCCTATCAAACTCATCTCCCCACTGCACCAAAATGCCTCCGTTATCTTCCAACTGCAGGAGTGACTAAGAAATCTAATAATTAGTGAATAGCAGTGACATTTTGAATAAGGAGAGTAATATCTGGCTTTCTTTTCTTGGCCAGATAAAAGGCTAAGGGTCCAAGAAGAGGCATAGCATCTTCTTTCAGTTTCAGGTTATTCCTTTTGCATTGCTGGCTTCTAAGGACTTCCTACTTGTAAAATTCAGAAACAGGGGGGTAAATGGTAATGGAAAAAGTGCAACAAAATAAATTTAAAAAATAAATGGCCTATACATTGAAAAAATAAAATAAAACACAGAAACAAGAATGGTTGTCTAAACAAAAATTATTGATAGAAGACCCATAAATCTTTAGCTTCACATTTTGAAACAAAGCAAGGTAGCTTCCCATAATATTAGTATTTTTCAGATATTTTGTAATTACTGTCCTTTTTCTTTATAGTTATGAATAGTGTTGATATTTGCAGTAGACTAGAAGCTCTTAAAGCACACTACTTATATTTAACTTTTAGGGGAAGCTGTGCTTTATAAAAATGCATTCTGGAGGTAAAAAGAGAAAAGGGAAAGTCCTTCCAAAATAACTAGAAATGCCTTTTTGAGTAAGCCACAATACCGCTTTTGTGATCAACAGCAGCATGAAGCTCTGCTGCTGCCCACAGGCAACTTCAGAAACACTGATGAATGCCACAGTTCTTAAGTGTGCCTATACCCCAGCGGTGCCTGCAGTTCTAATTTTTGGCTAACAGCTTCTTAACTCTTTGCAACAAAACCTCACAGATATGTTAGCAGAACAATCACTGAACTATAGAATTTCCTACAGCTGTGCTGTCTAATTAAGCAAGCCATCACACAGTAAAAATTAACGTGCTTCCTTGGTTGGTACATCAATAATTCAAAATTCCTCCATTCTTCACAAAATACCTTTTGGATAATTAACTGGTGACTAAGTCCAATAGGTTAAAAAAACACTTTGTTTAACACTACCATCATAAAATAACTGCTTAAGTTCTCAGGCTTCATAGAGTGTCAAAGACATAATTCATCCAAGTAAAAGCTCACAAGTACATTCTCAATTTTCCTCCAGGAATCATAATTATATTTTTTTAAACAAGAAAATATATTCAGAAGAAGAGCTAAAAAATGTGAAAATAATCTCAATATTAAAATTTAAAGAAGACATAAGCCATTTGATGTAGTTAAAAATCAGAGTAGATACATCACAATGTTAATGTTGTATCAAAGCACCGATCAAAAAGGTCACCGAAAACTGTGTGCATGTGTGTGTATAAAGAGATTAAATATGGCAAAATGTTGACAATTGGTGAATATAGATAAAGGATATAAGAGTGATGACTGTACTAATCTTTCAACTTCTCAAATATTTAAAAAAACTTTCAATTAAAATAAGTAAATACACATAAAAATATTTACAGTGAATATCTATGGCGGTCAGGTTGAAACTTTAATTCCTCCTTTTTTTAAAGATCTGTAATTTTTCTATAACAGATAGGTACTATTTAATCTGACTTGAAAAAAATAGAATTTTTTTTAAAGACAGTTTTCTCTTTAGTAGCCATGAACAGTTAGATTTGATTTTTCTCATTAACAACTTGATGTCATTCTTCAGTTCAGTTTTTTCAATCCCGACTCTGTTATAGACAAAGCAGCACCTCTGAGACACAGAGTGAAACGGCACAGAGGCAGCCCCTTTTTCTGGCATTACCTTATTTTCCTGCACAGAAGCAGAGCACAGTAAATGAGGATAAATGGTCTCTTTAAGCATTCTTCCATCAGCTGGGTATATGCTTTTTGAAAGCCCACTGCATAGCAAAAAATAAATAGCAAAGTTTAGAACTTTGGGTTTCTTTATTTGTTTTGGTTTTTTTTTTTTCCTTCCCACTTTCAAAGCCTGACGCTACCATTCAAGTTTCTAAACTCTAGTTAGAAATTGTTGGGTTAATAATTACAAGTGACTTTTTGAAAACCCAGCACCAGCTGTACAAGTTATACATGGTTAATCTCATTCCTTCATCCCCTGCTGCTTCATACAAAGGCGGAAGCCTACCAAGCTCAGAGTAAATCTTCTAGTGCCAAAGTTGTTTTGTTCTGGTTTTTGATCATGGGCAGCATGCAGGGATTTCTCCATAATAAACCTCCCAAAGTTCATTTCCAACCTGAATGTTCTGTCTGCCGCTCCCATCTGAGCCCACCTGTTCAGCAGCTGATAGATATAACTGTGACCGTCTTCTGTCCAGATGAGGATTCTGTGAGCAGCCAGCACCTCTCCACCAGCAAAGAGCTGCCCGCTGCTACTGACTTCCGTCCGCAGAAGGGAAAAATCACAATAATCGTAAACCTAAAGCACAAAATAAATGATACACATTAACAAAAGCTGCCAATCTAATTTGCCACTGAGATGGAAGATAAACTGTGCTCAGTGTTAGTGCAACAGCACATTAAGTGTTAATGATAGCCCACACCATACTCGTGAATCAAGATATCTTACTAGTACTTATTTTTTCTTATTTATCCTAAGGTAGGTTTCAGTAGATAAACTTTATTTGGCTAACATGCCCATTAAGCACAGAGACTAGAAATCCCCAAATCTCTATACAATTTTATTCTTTCCATATGGATAGAGGAACTTTAACATTTGAAAATCTATTGCACAAAAAGTTTAAATAGTATAAATCTTCTGCTAGACCATATACTTAGCATTTTTTGTTTAAAATATATCAGCATATAAGTAAGATAATATAATGTTAACCGAGCCAGGTATGAGACATTAAAGGAAGCTATCACGTGATGGTAACTAAACTTTTCAAAAAAATCTTCTTGGAACCATCAGTGAGTATATTTACAAGAAAGAAATGTATATTTCCTAAAAAAACAAATGTAGTGACAAAGCAGAAGAAAGAAAGTATCTATAAATAAGACCAATTTATGTAGGTGAAAAGCATTAGTTTTCTTTTTAATTCAGGGCAAGCATCAACTTTTGGAAATAATCTAGAGATAAATGCTAATTATTAATATGATCCATTATTAATAACATGAGAATTTCCTATTATAAATATAATCTCCTGAGAAGCAAAACAGCTGACTGTGAGGAGTGGAAAATTAATAAAGTCAGTCATAAAAGCCAAGTCATCCATGCTCTGGTAATAGTATTATACAGAGTTTGTATCACATTTTAAATCATAACTCTTGCACTACCCAAGAAAAATTTTTAAATTACATTTGTATATCACTGGTATTTATTAGGTTATTTTATAATACCTTCCAACATCTAGAAAATACCACCAAGAGAAGTCTCTCCGTGTATGTGCAAAATCGTATTGTCCGGCAGTTCAGGGAGTCAAGAAATTTGGATTCTTTTTCGTAGACATCTTGCTTTTCCTTCAAAAGGAACAACAACATTTTAGTACTAGATCCAGGTAATTTATATGTGACTATACCTGAAGATTTGCTCCTCTGAATACTTGAAGTAGATCACACCATTATTATAAAATGAAAAGTACCCCAGTTTCCTTTATAATTTTCTGAACTAAGAAGTTACTTTGCAAAAGACACCATTAGCAGGAAACCCACTTGGACTGAAAGATTCATTATGTAAATACAATCATTCAACAAACATCCTGTGGGAGACTAGGCTGGGTGCTGAGAGTGTAAGTTATGACTGACATTCAGATGTGGCAGAAAGAGATACCAGAAAAAGAAAGAAAAATAATTAAAAAAAACAAAACAAAACAAAAAAAAAAAACGCTTCTATTTCTTAACCACCGTAATAGAAAATACACAAAGTGCTTTGAAAAAGTAGAAGACTGGCCAGCATAGAATACTATACTGTCAATCAGTTTCTGAAAATGCTGGGGGTGTGTTTCTTGGGTTCAGCATGCCAATAAAATTTCTGAGCTTCCTCAACCAAGACATTCCTAAGGAGAGCCCAGAGCACCATGGGGCAGCCAAAACGGTTTTGTTACCAGCACAACAAATACTATGTTCTTTTGTCCGCCACTTCAACTTGTAGCCTAAAGCCAGGCAGTAGGAGAATATACTGGACTCCCAGTGTGTGTGACCCCCAGCTGTTCATAGTCTCTCCCAGCCATTGCTCACGCACTCCCAGAAAAAAGAGGGTCTTCTGCTGTATGGGACAAAAAGATATCCATCTATGATTTTTATTGTTAATTAAAATGTCATCAGTGTGTGTGTGAGTAGAGAAAAAGATTTGTATATGCGTGGAGAAAAAGGATAGAAGAACACAATCCAGCTGTTACCAATGCCCACCCCTGGCACTGGAGCAGAAAAAGGGATGGGGGAAGTACACGAGGGTAGAATGTATACATACTTGCCTATATTATTTGAACTTCTAAAATAAGCATGTACTTACTATCCCTATAATTGTAAAAAAATTCAATAAACATGGAGCAGAAAAAAAGGAGTTTCACAAGCCAACCTGAATGCTGTTGATAGATGAAGAGAGGTCCCACACTTTGAGCTCACCAGCCACTGATACCACCAAGAGAGAATCTTCTGTAAAAACAGCAAATGTTGCACACAAGCTGACCACTGCTGTAACCGGTTGATGGAAAGATCATGTCATAGTCACGTAAGGATTATGCAGGGCTATGCAGATGAAATATATTCACCTTTGCTGTTTATTTAAATAAACATTTTAGATCAGGTTTTAAATTTGTGTCAACATTTCAAAGTGGCCCCCATGTGAAGGGAGAGCAGCGCTAAAAGCAGAACCACATAAACAGCCTCAGGTCGGCAATATGACACCTTCCTGTTTCAGAAATCCGTGTGGAGTGACCCCTCCCTCTCCTATGCAGTTGCTCATGACAGACACTAAGTTCCCTTCATTAGCACATCTGGAAGGTGCCGCAGGATGAAAGTTGCGCGAGTCGTGCTAATCCACAAGAAACCCATTTTCGTCACTTTTAAAAATGTACCCAGCAAAACGGGGTGGTAGAAACACAGGTGCTTCTCTTTCCTCATCATCTTAACCTCTTGTTCACTTTCCAATGCCTTGAACCACTCATCTGGGTGTTCCCAGTTTTTCTTGATCTGGCTCAGGGAGCTATCCCCACTAGCAAGGAAACATAAGGAGACATTCTAAACCCTTGCCAAATAACAAAGAGTGCAAAAGTGATATTTTTACATGCAATCTCTTAGTGTTATACATGAGCCATTACCTTGAATTCTCACGGAGTGAACAATGCACATGCAGTTGATCCAATCAGGAGACCGAGATGATGTGAAGGTGTGAATAAGAGCCAAGGTTTTGGCGTCAATTATAACAATGTCTTGATATTCTCCACAGCACAGAAGCCAGCCTTCTCCCGTCATCCGGAAGGAGCAGTGGTAATACTATGCAAGTGGAATTCAAGCAAAAAATTAATTATCACTGGCAATGAATATGACCTTGGCTGTGGTGAAAACTTCTCTGAATTTAAGTTTTATCATCTATTCAATTAAGGTATTAGAAGAAATAGCAACTAAGTTTTCTTTCAGTTAAGTTTTTCCACACTTGTACAGTTGTCAATTTTGCACTTCAGCCTCACTTGTATTTCATAATTTTTCTTTCTAGAGAAAGGGGGCTCAGTCATGAAGAAGGAGTTTCATTCCAAATACCAGGTTCTTTATTCTAGCAACCTTGTTGTATGTTAAGAAGAAATAAAAGTGTTTGAAGAGTATTCGAGGAGTTCTGATGCTGAGTAAGTTGAGAATGGCTTTCGTTAAAGTTGAAGTAATACAGTCTGCCCCTGGAACCTCCTCACTGCACAGGGTCCGGGCCCCAGGAACAAGTCCGTGCGCGCTGCAGTGCACGTCATCAGTGCTGAAGCAGCAGCTGAACCACGAAAGACCGTCTGCACCACTGTAATCCTGCGGCTACCGGCCACACGTGCTGGGAGTCCATCCACCGAAGGCCAAAATCGGTTTTAAATTTTGGGAAAGGATTACAAAGGTTATGACTACGCCTCTTGATCTCTTCACGAATAACAAATTCAGAAAATAAGAATCCCAAAATACTAAATTTGAAGACAAGGAAAAAAACATTTTTTTTCCTTTATAAAATAGCACATCATTAAAATGGGATCTCTCTGTGTTTGTGTCTGTGTCTCTGTGTGTTTTGTGAGTGTACCTAAGGAAAAATAAGAAAATTATCTTTCAAATGTATCTATATTGAAATCTACAAAAATAAAAGAATTAGAAAAAAATTGGCTGAATAATAGCTTTGGGGGAAGAAAAACATCAAAATAAAAGATGATAACTGATCCTATTATACTCTCATGACAAAACAAAACATTCAAGAAAAGAATATCCTCCAAAGACATTTCTTCAAATGTGTGCGTAGCAGTGCCCTGAAGGGGTTGCAGAACGAAGGGGCCGTACTTACACAGACTGCAGTGTGCCTGTAAGGAAGTGTGGCCTTCTCCACGCACTGTCCGTTGGTGACATTCCAAACACACATCTCCCTAGCAGAGAAAACCTCATATTATTCTCTGTCATTTCCACTCAATTGGCTGGAATAATTTTTGTGCCACCAAGTTTTTCTTTAGTGCTGCACTTCAAAGCGGCCTGATCGTTTATGTGGCTTTTTGTTACAGATTACGGAACAAGGAAACGTTGTGGTCATTAGCAGGGATGACATACTGTATCTGTGCCTTTTATTGTGGGTGATTAGACGTGCAGCCAGCCTCCAAATCTTACCCTGGTGCCAACCTGACCTACAACACATAGTGGGGGTGCAGCTATCGCAACCTGTTAGAGTGACGGTGCAACAGTCTCTCCATGGAGGCTGCAGCCTCTCGAAAACGGTTTATTTCACTGAACCTAAACTACATATTCTGAAAAGCATAATGCATCAATCAAGTGCTGTGTTTTGTGGAGCCGAGGTAGCACTTCTGTAAAAATAAACAGCGCCACCAAGAGGCCACATTTGGTCTATTAATAATACGATTTGTTTCTTTGCTTCTCCCAAGATCCTGAAATGATCCTTGCCATTTAATGTTTAAAAAATTCTCATTGTTTAGAAAACTCTTACATGGTTTTCTATATGTTACAAGGAGATAGGCACAGTTATGAAATAATAGCTGCAAAATAGATCTAGTGAAAGCAATTTAAATCTCTGTGATTTCTGTTCACAAAAACCAGAATGGCTGTTTCAGAATTGGTGGGTAATATTCTTCCATTTTGACAGTTTCAAAGCATAAACAAATTTTTCCGTGGACAAAATGAAAGTTTTATTGGCTTTCAGGGAAAAGCTGCTTTAAGAAAATAAGATGTGGACTAATATTTTTAATTGCATTTAGTAATTTGCAGCCTTGTTTGTTTTTGTTCTTGTTTTTCTAGCCAAACACCAGGACTCAATCTTCAAATCAATGATTCTCAACCTGGGCGATTTTGCCCCACAAAGGTTGTTTGACAATGTTTAGAAATATTTCGGGTTGCCACAATTTAGGGACGCACTACTGGCATCTAGTGGCGAAAGACCAGGGATGCTACTAAACATCTATGATGCATAGGATGGTCCCCACAACAAAGAATTCTTCAGTGGTCCAAACGTCGTTAGTACCGAGGTTGACCAACCATGTTCTAGAAACAGAGTATTCATGTTTTTTTCTCTCTTTAGTATCAAACCTTATCCTAAAAATATCTAGAGGCATGCAGCTCATAACTGGAAAAAAATCTGTGTGTCTGAAATATAAGATTGAAAGAATGGTAAAAACTGAAATAGTGTATCTCAAAGGTAAAGAAATATATGTCAAAAGTAAAAAAAGTAGTATCGTAAGCAGCAATCAATATAAAATATTATCTCTATAAGGAATTAGAGTTCACTAGCATGGTTCTCAACTTATCTGTGTATCAACGGTCACCTGGGAATATGTTTTATTTTTATTTTTTTAAATATATATATTTTATTATGCTATTACAGTTGACCCACCCCCCCTTTTGTTCCCCTTCACCCTGCACACTGCCTCCTACCCACATTCTCCCCCTTTAGTTCATGTCCATGGGTCGTACATATAAGTTCTTTGGCTTCTCCATTTCCTATTCTATTCTTAACCACCCCCCACCCCCGCCGTCTATTTTCTTTTTTTTTCTAAGATTTTATTTTTATTTATTTTTAGAGAGAGGGGAAGGGAGGGAGACAGAGAGGGAGAGAAACAGCAATGTGTGGTTGCCTCTCACATGGCCCTAACTGGGGACCTGGCCCATAACCCAGGCATGTGCCCTGACTGGGAATCGAACCAAGACCCCTTGGTGCCCAGCCCGCGCTCAATTCACTGAGCTACACCAGCCACAGCCCCCCCTGTCTATTTTCTACCTACCATTTATGCTTCTTATTCCCTGTACATTTTACCTCCTCTCCCCCTCCCACTCCCCCACTGATAACCCTCCATGTGATCTCCATTTCCGTGATTCTCTTCCTGATTTAGTTGTTTGCTTGTTTTTTTTTTTTTTAGGTTCAATTGTTAATAGTTGTGCATTTGTTGTCATTTTACTGTTCATATTTTTGATCTTATTTTTCTCAGATAAGTCCCTTTAACATTTCATATAAGGGCTTGGTGATGATGAACTCCTTTAACTTGACCTTATCTAGGAAGCACTTTATATCTGCCCTCCCATTCTAAATGATAGCTTTGCTGGATAGAGTAATCTTGGATGTAGGTCCTTGCCTTTCATGACTTTGAACACTTCTTTCCAGCCCCTTCTTGCTTGTAAGGTTTTTTGTGGGAAATCAGCTGATAGTTTTATGGGAACTCTTTTGTAGGTAACTGTTTCCTTTTCTCTTGCTGCTTTTAAGATTCTCTCCTGATCTTTAATCTTGGGTAATGTAATTATGATGTGCTTTCGTGTGTGCTTCCTTGAGTCCAACTTCTTTGGGATTCTTTGAGCTTCCTGGACTTCCTGAAAGTCTATTCCTTTGTCAGATGGGGGAAGTTCTCCTTCATTATTTTTTCAAATAAGTTTTCAACGTCTTGCTCTTCCTCTTCTTCTTCCAGCACCCCTATGATTTGGATGTTGGAATGTTTAAAGTTGTCCTGGGGGTTCCTAAGCCTCTCTTCATTTTTTTGAATTCTTGTTTTCTACATTCTGTTCTGGTTGAAAGTTTATTTCTTCCTTCTGGTCCAAATCATTGATTTGAGTCCTGGTTTCCTTCCCATCACTATTGGCTCCCTGTACATTTTCCTTTATTTCACTTTTCATAGCCTTCA